>JADRCD010151224.1:0-20020 GCA_019843815.1 Montemys delectorum
TTTTTCTAGACAGGGTTTCTCTGTGTAGCCCTGGCTGTCCTGGAACTCACTCTGTAGACCAGGCTGGCCTCGAACTCAGAAATCCACCTGCCTCTGCCTCCCAAGTGCTGGGATTAAAGTCGTGTGCCACCACTACCTGGCTATGGTTTCATTTTTTAACAGCTGACTAGTATCTCATTGTGTAAATATACCATTTTTTTTTAAATTCATTCCTGTGTTGAGTGACATCTAGGCTATTTCAAATTTTTTGGTTATTATAAATAGATGGTGATGAACATGATTGAGCCAGTGTCTCTGTGTTAGAATGAAGTGACCTTTGGGTGTGTGCCCAAGAGAGCTTTAGCTGGATCTTGAGGTAAATCAATTCCCATCTTTCTGAGGAACTGCCACACTGATTTACATGGTGACTTTTATACGTTTGCACTCCTACGAGCAATGGATAGTGTTCACCCAGCATGAGCTGTCACTTGTTTTATTGATCTTAGCCATTCTGACTCGGTATAAGATACATTCTCAGATTAGTTTGATTTGTATTTCCTTTATGACTAAAGATGTTAAATGTTTCTTTACGTGTTTCTTGGCCATTTGAGTTATCTCTATTGAGAGTTCATTGTTGCGATATGTGCCCCACTTTAAAATTTAAGTTCTTTATATATTTTTGATATTCGCCCTCAGTCAGATGTGACTTAATAAAATTTTTTTTTCCCCATTTTGTAGGCTACCATTTTGTCTAAGTGATGATGTCATTTCCCATGCAGAAGCTTTTTAGTTTCATTAGGTCCTGGTTATTAATTGATCATCTTAATGCTTGTGTTAATGGTGGATGTTCTATTCAGAAAGTGTTTTCATGTGACAGTGAGTTCAAGGCTATTCATTAGCCTCTCTTCTATAAGGCTCATATATTTGGTTTTATGTTGAAGTATTTGATCTATTTGGAATTGAGTTTTGTGCAGAATAATAAGTATGGGTCTGTTTGCATTCTTCTACATGCAGCCATCCAGGTTGACCAGCATCATTCACTGGAAATGCTGTCTTTTTTTCCAGGCTTCTTTTTTAATAATAGGTGTCTGTAGGTGTGTGGATTTATGTCTGGCTCTTCAATTGGATTCCATTGATCCACGTGTCTGTTTTTGGACCAGTCCTATGCCATTTTTATTATACAATTTGAGGTTGGAGATGGTGACACTTCCATCAGGTCTTTTATTATTCAGGATTGTTTTAGCTATCCTGTGTGTGTGTGTGTGTGTGTGTGTGTGTGTTCTGTTATGAAGCTGAAAAATTATCCTTTTGAGATTTGTAAAGATTTTGTTGGCATTTTGATGGGGATTACATAGATTCTGTAGATTGCTTTTGGTAGGATGGTCATTTTTACTACATTAATCCTACAGATCCGTGAGCATGGGATATCTTTCAATCTATTCATATCTTCTTTAATTTCTTCAATATCTTAAAGTCAAGGTGTGTTTATTGGATGCATCAGATTGATACTGTTTTCATATTCATTCTTTCTGTCTGTTTTTATTGGAGGAATTGAGACCATTGATAGTGAGAATTATCAATGAACAGTGTTTGCTGATTCTGTTATTTTGTTGTGTGCATGTGTGTGTGTGTGTGTGTGTGTGTGTGTGTGTCCGTGTATGTGTGCATGCGCACGCAGTGTTCTTCTCTTTTGATTTACTGGCCTGGAATGATTTATTGCTCATGTTTTCTTGTGTGTGGCTAACCTTTTTAGGTTGGAGTTTTACTTCTAGTGTTTAAATTTGGTTTTATTATGAACTATCTTATTTTCTCCATCTGTGATGACTGCAAGTTTTGCTGGGTATAGTAGTCTTGACTTGTATCTGTGATGTCTTATAGAGTATGCTTCACATCTTTCAGACTCTTCTGGCTTCTAGAGTCAACCTTGAGAAGCCAAGAGTTATTCTAACAGGTCTGCTTTTATATGTTACTTGGCCTTTTTATACCTTGCAGCTTTTAATGTTTTTCTTTGTTCTGTTCATTTAGTGTTGTTATTAGTATGTGATGAGGAGTCTTTTCTTTTCTGGTTCATTCTATGTGGTATTCTGTATGTTTCTAACAACTTGATAGGTTAGGGGTATTTTCTTCTATGATTTTGCTGAAAATATTTTCTGTGACACTGATCTGGGTTTCTTCTCCTATCTTTGTATCTATTACTTTTAGACTTTGTCTTTTCATAGCAGTCTCAGGCTTCCTGAATGTCTTGTTCTAGGATTTTTTTTTGATTGAACACTTTCTTTGACTGAGGTCCCTGTTTCTTCTATCAAGTCTTCAATGCTGGAGACTCTCTCTTCCATCTCTTTCATGATATTGGTGAAGCTTGCCAATGAGATTCTTGTTCAAGTTGCTAAATTTTTATTTCCAGAATTTCCTTAGTTTGGGTTTCTTTATTAATCAGTATTTCTACTTTCAGATCAGAACTTGAAATATTTTATTTATTTCCTTCCACTCTTTATTTGTGTTTTCATAGATTTCGTTAAGGGACTTACTAATTTGTTCTTTAAGATTTCCTAGCATATTTGTAAAGTCTATTTCAAGGTCTTTTTGTCTTTGCTATTCTGCAATTCTCAGGCCCTACTGTGGTAGGGTTGCTGAACTCTACTCGAAACATAGCGTACTGGCTGTTACTGATTGTGGTTTTCCACTGGCACCTAGGCATCTGACTGAAATTCTGGGTGTTCATATCTGGTCATGTCTTTGTTAGGTGGGTATTTTGTTTCTTGGTTTCTCTTGTCTTCTCTGGTTTCTAGGAGGGTATCACAGTTATGTGATGCTGGTAGGGAATTCTTGGATCCTGCTAGGTGTGGCTACTGGGGGATCTGGGATAAATGTTTTTCTGAGTATTGGGAGCTGACACTTATGAATGAAGATGGGCTGGCCATGGGGCTTTGAGGTGATCCACAAGAGGGAGGAAAGCAGGATGTTCACCAATATTTGCTTAGTCCTTTGGGAATAGGGGCAGAGAGTAAGGTGTGGCCACAACCAGTAGTTTCTTACAGAGATGGGAATGGGACTAGGGGATTGGATTTGGAAGAGCTGGGGTAGAATGAACTAGTCTACCTGCTTCCCTAGCTATAGCAGTGTGTGGGTTCCCAGGAATGCCTGCTGGGCTTGGGGGCTGAGATAAATGCTGAGTCAGGAAAGGAATGGTACAGGGGAAGATCTGTATGATCCACTGGAGATGTGGACTGAGCGGGGAGGCTAAAGCTGGTGGTCTGCTACAGAGCTGCAGGTGAGACTGAAGGATTGGATTTGGAGTAGAGGAGGGAGAGGTGGAGATCCATAGTTAGCCTAACTTCCCCTCCCCCATCCAGTTGGCTACCCTCTATCTTTTGCCTAGAGAATTTAAGGCACCGATGTTTAAGGTAGTTGCTGATGGGTAAGACTTACTGTTGCTATTTTGTCCGTTGTTTTCTGGTTGTTTTAGAAAGCTTTCTGTTCTCTTTCCTGCTCTTACTGACCTTTTTTGATTTGGTAATTTTCTTTGATTTTTTTTAATGTTTTTCCTTTCTTCTTTGGCAAAAATATGATAGGTTTTTACTTTATGGATACAATTAAGTTTATAGAAAACATCTTATACATCTTATAGTACAGTAAATTTTAAGTCTGGTAAAAATTCTAACTTCAATGATTTATAAAACTCCTTTCTTGAAGGGATTCTAGCTAGCTCAAGCTTGGCAAACATGGCTCTGGCAGACCTTGCTTTTCTTTTCTATTCCCTCTGCCTTGCTACAAAAAACATTAGGTTATATTCCTAAAGCCAGCAAGCAAGGTCTCTTTCTTTATTTGTCTATTTCCTCCTCCTAAGGCTTACTACCAAGGCCCAACTATCAAATCAGAAGTCCCCTTCAGCTGACCTAATTAACTTACTTGCCCAATCAAAATGTACCACCACATACCAACACAGCGTTTCCTCCCTTTACCTTTATAAACTACAATTTTCCTATGGGCCATGTCTGTCTCCTTTCTATCCAGAGGCAGTCTTTGTCTCCAACGTGGGGATGAACATCCCTGGCCCCTCTCCCGTGTTCCTTTCCTCACTTTCTCTTGTCCTCTGACTCCTGTCTTTGTCTCTTATTCCCTGCTTGTTGTCCTTCTGGGACAAATCATTCTCCTTTGTGCTGAGAACTTGGCCCTGGGGGTCCTGAGCTGATATCTGTCTTTACATTCCTCCCCACATGTTTTGGTTTTTATATATTTTGTAATTGTGTACTTATTAACAAGTCACTTTACTAATTTTAATGGAGCTACTCTGGTAACTTTAAGTTCATTCTTCGATTTAAGAGCAAAGATCTGGTTGTTTTCTTTTCTTTTCTTTTCTTTTTCTTTTTTTTTTTTTGTGATATGTTTCACATCATGCTCAATACAATGGCAAACACAGAACACTATTTATTGCTTTGAGATTGACTTACCTGTTTAGAGCAGTGGTTCTCAATCTGTGGGTTGCAGTCCCTTTGGGAGTAGAATGACGCTTTCACAGGGGTTGCCTAAGGCCATCAGAAATATCAGATATTTACATTACCATTCCTAAGAGTAGCAAAGTTACAGTTATAAAGTCGCAATGATAACAATTTTACGTTCGGGGTCACTGTAACACAAGGAACTCTATTAAAGGGTTACAGTGTTGGGAAGGTTGAGAACCACTGGTTCAGAGAGTGAAACCCTGTGAGTTTTGATATGATCATCAAGGAGCTGTTGTGTCGCCTGCTGTCATTAATGCCATGTTCCTCTTTTCTCTTTTCCCAATCGCAGCATGTGCATTCCGGTACAATGGGCTCTCCTTTGTCTACCTTATCTACCTCTTGCTCATTCCTCTGTTCTCAGAACCAACCAAAGCAACGATGCAAGGTAAGGTCCCATATTGGTCCACAGCTTGGATGTGCTTTTCTCAACTTCTGGGGTTTGTCTTTATTCAGGGAGGACTCTATCTGGGCAGCAGGGGTGGGTGTCCAGTGTTGTAAGCACTAGCAAGTAGAACAGAACGATTTGTTTGAGTGACACCTATCTTTGTTACATACACAGCCATTCTCCCTATATTAGCTCCTAACAAAGTAGACCGGACAGAAAATCGAGAATTCTGTAGCTAATGAAAACTAACTCACAGTACTGTCATTTAAAATAAGCCTTGCACCGGGCAGTGGTGGTGCATGCCTTTAATCTCAGCACTTGGGAGGCAGAGGCAGGCGGATTTCTGAGTTTGAGGTCAGCCTGGTCTACAGAGTGAGATCCAGGACAGCCAGGGCTACACAGAGAAATCCTGTCTCAAAAAAAAAAAAAAAAAAAAACACTAAAAAATAAAATAAAATAAGACTTGCTTTACGGCAACACTAGCATATGCATTGACATACCGTGTTGTTGGGGAGAATATGGTCATTGAAAAGAGCAGAGCCACTTGGGGCCTACTGGAGCCTTGTGGTAGGAGACCTGGGTAGGAAGCCTGGTTCTCTGCTGTTTCTTGCTGGGACAGCAGTTGAGTGTTTTGTTTGTTTGTTTTCTTTTACTTTATTTTACATACTTCTTAAGTACACAATGAAAGCAGAAAGCAGAATTTTACTTTAGATAATATCTAAAGCAGATTCCTGTTAAGCTTTAAATTCTTATTTATCGTTCTGTGAGGTAGAGAAATGAACAGCGACTATTTTCTGAGGGTCTAAGTAGGCAGTACCTTCTGGTTTGTGATCACCCTGAGTTGAAGCTCTTCCACAACTATGAAAATGAAGCTCCCTCGAGCCTAGTGAAATAAACCTTTTTTTTTTTTTCCTTTGTGACATGTTGCCATTGCAAGAAATAAGGACCATGCCAAATGCTGTAGGTGAGTGAAATGGCTGTGTGTTTCCATGACAGGAAAAGGAAACTCAGTTTGTCCTGACCTTCCATGGCGTGAGAAAGGCCATTGGTGGTAACTGCCTTTTATTGCTGGGCTCTTTGGGAGAAACAGCAGAGACAGTGTACAAAGGACAGCAAACAACTTCATCTCCCCCCTCCTTCCTGATGATGCGATTTAGATACTGCCCTGCCCACTTATCCTAGTAGTTAGAGCTACCGACGCTATGCCTAGTTCCCTGATCCAGAAGGACATTCGCATTCTAGCTCTGAATTATGTACTCAATAGCCCGTTAAGAAAAGCTGTAGAAACAGGTTTATGCAAATCCTTACTCAACGACGAACTCAGTGTTTATGGGACTCCGTTCACCATCACCCAACTCTGAAGAGTTCAACATAGGATTTCTGGCCTCAGAAATGAGATTATTATACATGGGCAACTCCTGTTCCAGGGTTTGAAATGCATGCTGCAAAGAAAGGTTTTGTGAACATTCAAAACACAGTGCTTTTACATGTTCCCTGGGATTGTCTGCTGCTCTTATGTCAATATAGGCTCCTGTTCTATGTGGAGAGCAGGTAAATAAATTGTCTTCATCCTTGTGTGAAAGCTCTTAGATTTTCTTTTTTTAAATCCCCTTGTCAATAACCCTGAGTCGCTAACAATTTTAGAGGTGTCCATTAGCTAAGCCCAGTGCACTGGGCTCTGACACTAACAGGATATGGTATGTACAACATCGAATCAAAATCTACAAACCCTCCATATGCAGAAATATCCTGTGAATGACAAGTTGCAAGGTCAGTGTGCAAAGAAGACCCCCAGATGCCTGCTGATTCTGGTCCCATCTGAAGAGAAAGGGCAGAGCAAGCTTACTAGGAAATCCGCATTCGGAAGCAGCATCCTGGTGTTTCATTTTCCTTTTTCCTGCATTTTAGCAGCAGGAAACATGACTGATGTTAACATAACCTCCTCCGTTTGTTTGCTTCTGTAATATTCGTGATTTTTTTTCTGACCTACAGGACTCAAAACCCATGCATTTCTAGAGATTGTGTAGAAAGATAGAGTGGGCTAGATACTCCTAGGTGGTGTGAGGGCCTACATAGAACTGATGGGCTCAAGCTGTCATGGAGAACAGCATGGCTTTTCAGGGAAAGGCTCAGGCTCAAATGCCCCAAGGTGTGAAAGTCTAGGTTCATAACTACATCTTGGGAATCAGCTGACAAGTACATTAGCAGAAGGTTCTCTTCAAACTCTGCACTGTACTTACTGGAAAGCCCAGCTCCAAGTCCATGTGTGAACTTGAATTGGTCCCAAGAGCTGATGCAGGTGTGCCTTGCCAGGATGCTGGACTAATACAGACATGACAAACTAGACATAAGATGCACACATATGGCGACTGTTCCTGTGCTTTTCTTGTGTGGATGAATGTCTTTGTTTATGTGATTGGGCTTCCTTTCAATGTGCTTACAGAGGTGCTCAGTGTGTGGGGAACATCAGTATTCTACCTTAGCTTGTATACACTTTGGTGTAGTCCTTAGATTGCTCCCTCGTGGACATTGTGGCTGGTTAGGTTAGAAACATCCACCTATCTTGAGCTTGGTGTCATCAGCAAGATGAAGACTGTTCGAACAGGGATACCTCTCCGTGCCTGGGTTACAGACTACACTGAGAGAAAAAGAAAGATGATTTATATGCCCAAACACTAAAACTTCTGTTTTTAAAAACTAGTTAGGGTCTGGATCCCACAATCCTTTTATAGGACATGTTCCAAATTACTCAAGGAAGAGAGCTTTCTATCACATGTTGATGTGATGTGTTGAGTCCAGTCTACCCCACCATGCACACAACAAACACTAGGGTAATAAAATTGCTCAGAAATTTGTTATCCACAACACATGGAGCTATTTGATTAGGGAGAGATAAGATTTATACAGTCAGAGAATTCTTGATTTGAAAGAAAGAGCTTATTGGAGAGGTGAAACACATTCTTGTAGCTAGCAGGAGAATCCTTTCTGCAATAACCACGTGGGCTGCCCAAGTGGCCCTTTCCATACTGGTGTGTCGGGAGCTCCCTTCTCACTGGGGACTCTACAGCAGCAGTTCTCCACCTGTGGGTTGCAACCTCTTTGGAGTTTAAGGACCCTTTCACAGGGGTCATATCAGATATTCCGCATATTGGATGTTTACATATGGTTTATAACAGGAGCAAAATGATAGTTATAAAGTAGCAATGAAATAATTTTTATGATCAGGGGCCACTGCAACAGGAAGATCTGTAGTAAAGGGTCACAGCATTAGGACCATTGCTCCAGAATATCATCAGATGGTCTCTCTTAAAACAGACTGAACTGTACTTTCCTGCACTTCCTGGACATGGCTCCTACCTAGAGCAGTAGTGAGTTAAAAGACGTCAGAGGTCACCTTCCAATAACATTGGGAAGGGCTTGTGGAAGGCTAGGCAGTTCATTCATTAAATGACTGACTGAAATGTGTGATTATCTCAGTGGGGCTGAATCTTTTGGGGTTCTAACCTAAATCAGGAATGACTATAGGTATTTTATAAAAGAATATTAAATACAAGAAATTTATTAAAAGTGATAAGAAAACCAAGAACCTGGGCAGAATGTTGAAGCAGCATAGACATATCAGCCAGGCAGTATGTTGTGTGTATGCATATGCGTGTGTGCATGTGTGCATGCATGTGTGAGCTTCAGTAACAGAACCACTGGAAACTGCTAGAACCATAGAATCCAGACAGTGTGTCTGAATGTAAATCACCATTGCTCTTCCTCCCCACTATGGTGTATGTCACTCAGGTGCAGTGGTCTTAGGAAAGGACTTGTGAGATCTAATGTCTGGTGGTGCACAGGCTTAGGGATAATGGTCTTCAACGTCATTCATTCTTAACATGGCTGAATATCCCTAGTTCCTCAAAGATGTGAGTTTCAACTGTTCTTCCTGAATAATCTCCTCTAGAGGCCTTGTACTTTGTCAGATTTTTTTTTCTGGAATGTCTTGTAAAGTATGCAGAGCCACATCGACTTCTTTGCGTATTGCCTGGGTTCGGATACTTGCTGCTAGCTGCACAGAATAGATGAATACAGTAAGTACGCAGCTATTTCCCTCTGTAGTCACAAGTCACTTTCTGGTGACCTTGCGTCTTCCTCTGGATTTCTCAAGCAATGGTTCTTTACCATCTAGTGTGTTCTGCGCGTTCACAAGGGCTGCTCACCAAAGCCCCTTTACCTATATCAAACTCTTTGAACTTCACTAATATTATTTTTATTTCATCCATAAGGTAAAGGACCACAAGTTGCAAATGAACAGCCTTGCCATGATGTTCACTGGAGACTGAATAAGCTTTAGGGAGTGAAGGTCACTTGGACTCTTAGGTCTTACCCTAGATCGACACAGTGTGCTTTTGCTCTCTTGGGCAGGATCATCAAGATCATGGGGGATACACTCCTAGGTTGACTATTGTGCCTGGTTTGTGGCAGACAGCTGGACAATGTTTACAGAATTAATGAATTTACCCCAGTATCTAATTCTTGCAAAGCATTTGTGATCATGACTACCCTCACCACGACCTCCGTAAGAGCAAAATCATACAATAGTTTAATGAATACACAAGTCCTCTGGAGACAGAAGCACAGGGTACCACAGGCTATGGGACTCTGCTGTTCTCAATTTCATTAGGATCAGAGAATCATGAGTAATTGAAGACATCAAGTCTGCTAAAATGTTTATGTGTTCAATTACAATGATGGGCATTTTATTTAAGCATGTGATACTGGAGGAGGGGAAATGAGAATTTTCTTGCTCTTCATAAACAGAGTGTGTTGGGTTAAAGACTGAGACAGGCCTCCATTAAATTCGTTAACTAGTGTGTAATTAACTTCACATGGCCCAGTGTTTCAAATTTGGAAGGCGCTAAGTTCTTCATCCAGGTGCACAATAGGTTTCTTATACTGTACATTCTGAGGACAATGTGCTGGTAAACATGGTTTGTATTTGGTTCAGATGGGAGATGAGTGTTTGAAACATGTGGTTTGAAAGAAGACTGCAAGTGCTCATCGAGCACAGAATTTTGAAGTTCAGCATTATTTGTTTTAGTGTCAGAGTAATGCTAGATCCAAGCATCTGGCATGGAGAAAATGTTCTCGTTAATGACTATAGCTAATCTTCACTGAAAGACTGCGTAAGTTCTTTCTTTCTTTTTTTTTTTAACTTTTATTGCATTATGATGAGAAAAGTTACATGATTTCAATTTATCTGAATTTGTTAACATTTAAAAATATATTTTAAGTAAATAGAATTAAATCCCATATTGTTTCCCTTTTGTACCCCAACTTCTCCCAGAGACCCCCTTCAATACCTACAATATCTTTTTTGTCATATTCCTTAAAATTTATAAAATATTATAACAATAAAAATAAGTATTATAAAAGTTGTTTGATATAAAGCAACAACCAATTTAACAGTCTTATGTAGACTCTCGTCTACAACAATAGTGAAAATACATTTTCTCAATATAAGTTTTAAATAACTCCAAACATATTAACTGTATATTTCAAAATAATACATTAGTATTTTTGAAATGAACATAAATATATAAAGTCTTTTTGTTTGTTTTGTATTTAGTAGAGTTTAAAATCTTGACTCTTACTGTAGTACAAGCCCAAAATAAGAACAATTTTTAGATATTGAATTTCATTGTAATAAGGCTGTACTTCAATGACCCTCACATCACCAAAGGATTTTACCTCCATTGTAGCTAACCTGAGAGTTGACAGTTCTACTACACAAAGAAATGAATTGTAGGCTCGATTTTTGGATACAGACTTCATGCTATGGTCAAAGCTGTTTGACTTGAGTGAGTTTATTCTCAGCCCACAGAGAACAGGTTACATTCATTTAAGAAATGGTGTAGGTATTAAGACAGTCTATCCATAAAGTCATTCACCAACTGTTTGAGGGAACAATGGTTCTGCCTGGAGGGTGGCACAGACATTGAGTGAGGGTAAGAATTTGGTTCATTAGCTGTGATAATTTGGAAAAGCATTGATCTCAGAGAAAGAGTAACTTATAGAGTCCTCTTTTTCAAACTTAGTACAAGAGTTACAAACATCAAGCAAAGCATTCAGACTCACTCTTTGTTGTTCTCTTACAAGCAACCTCCCTAGTTAATCATCTATGTTTCTTTTGGGTATATAAATACTTTTGAAATATATAAGCTGTTCTGAAAAACCATAGTATAGTGTAAAAACATGAGATAAACAATACTAGTAATAGAGAGGTTGAGATAGGAGAAGCAAGATTTCAAGACCTTTCTGTTGTACACAGCAAGACACTGTCACAAACAAACAAGCTGAAAGTGTATATAGATTGTACAATATTGGATCTATTTCTCCAATTACCAAATTAGAGAGACCATTGGATGACAATCAACAAATTTCTAATTCCTCATATTATTGGATTTCAGTCGATATGTTGGTAATATTAATTTTCATATTAGTGTATTAAGAAAAAGTACTTGTCACTTCCTGTTGTTTTTGTTTTAAGAGGTGGAATTAGGATTGTGTAGATTTGTTGAAAGATTTCTTTCTTGCTTCTTCTTGGGTGTAGTTTTGCTCCTTATGTTGATGTTTTCCATCTATTATCCTTTGTAGGGCTGGATTTGTGGAAAGATATTGTGTAAATTTCGTTTTGTCATGGAATATTTTGTTTTCTCCATCTATGGTAATTGAGAGTTTTGCTGGATATAGTAGCCTGGGCTGGCATTTGTGTTCTTGTAGGGTCTGTATGACATCTACCAAGGACCATCTAGCTTTCATAGTCTCTGGTGAGAAGTCTGGTGTAATTCTGATAGGCCTGCCTTTATATGTTACTTGACTTTTTTCCTTTACTGCTTTTAAAATTCTTTCTTTGTTTAGTGCCTTTGGTGTTTTTATTATTATGTGATAGGAGGAATTTCTTTTCTGGTCTAGTCTATTTGGAGTTCTGTAGGCTTCTTGTATGTTCATGGGCATCTCTTTCTTTAGGTTAGGGAAATTTTCTTCTATAATTTTGTTGAAGATATTTACTGGCCCATCACATTGGGAGTCTTCACTCTCTTCTATACCTATTATCCTTAGGTTTGGTCGTCTCATTGCATCCTGGATTTCCTGAATGTTTTGGGTTAGGAGCTTTTTGCCTTTTGCATTTTCTTTGACTATTGTGTCAATGTTTCCTATGGTGTCTTCTGCCCCTGAGATTCTCTCTTCTATCTCTTGTATTCTGTTGGTGATGTTTGCATCTATGACTGCTGATTTCTTTCCTAGGTTTTATACGTCCCGGGTTGTCTCTCTTTCTGATTTTTTTATTGTTTCTATTTCCATTTTTAGATTCTGGATGGTTTTGCTCATTTCCTTCACCTGTTTGATTGTGTTTTCCTATAGTTCTTTAAGGGATTTTTGTGTTTCCTCTTGAAGGGCTTCTAGCTGTTTACCTATGTTCTCCTGTATTTCTTTGAGGGTGCTATTTATGTCTTTCTTAAAGTCCTGTATCATTACCATGATAAGTGATTTTATATCTGAATCTTCCAGGACTTGCTATGGTGGGAGAATTGGGGTCTGATGATGCCAAGTGACCTTGGTTTGTGTTGTTTATTTTCTTATGCTTCTCCTCCCCTCCCCCACCATCTTCTTATCTCTAGTGCTACCTGCCCTTGCTAAATCTGACTGGAGCCTGTGATCCTGGTTGTGTTACTTCTCAAAGTCCAGCTGTCTCTGTGATCCTGTGATTCTGGGATCCTGTGATCCTTGACTTGTTGGGACAGATGGTGGTTCCTCCTCACCTCTGATCCTGGATGTATCAGAGTGCCTGAGAGAGGAGCTTCCTCTGGGTGTTGAGGGACTGGCAGTGGAGCTTACGCCCAAGGTCTGCTCAGGACACCAGCCCAGACAGACTGGCAGGAACCAGAACCACTGGGCTGGCGAGTTCCTGTGTGCCTGGTCCCACTGGTCCCAGTTACTCCCAGTGTTGGGACAGATGTTGATTTCTCCTCACCTCTTATCCTAGATGTGTTAGATTACCTGGCAGTGGAGCTTCCTCTGGGTGTTGTGGGACTGGCTGCTAAGCTTGTGCCCAAGGACTGCTCAGGACACCAGCCCAGACAGACCTGAAGGAACCAGACCATAAGTTCTTTCTAAATAACCACAAAGGATTTAGTGATTTCCTAGGTTCCTTAATGCTTTGGTCCTAGATATTTCATAATATTTAGGTGGATTGGCCTATTAATAGAGAGCTAGTAGCCATGTCTACTAAGTACATCTGATCATTTTCATGCATCCGTTATTTTAATTCTCTCAGTGACCTCTTGAGTGGTGTACTGCATTATTTAAAATATTATTACTATTCTCTCAGTGACCTCTTGAGTGGTATACTGCATTATTTAAAATATTATTACTTGGTGCCTAAGAGATGGCTAGATATTTGGAGTACTTGTTCTTGCAGAGGACCTGGGATCAATTTCCGGCACCACATGGTGGGTAACAACCATCTGTAACTCGAGTTCTGGGGGTTCTTCTGATTGCTGAAGGCACCAGGCACATACATACATGGAGGCAAAACATTCATACCCAATAAATAAATAGATACAGACAGATAGATAGAAAGTAAATAGATAGATAGATAGATAGATAGATAGATAGATAGATAGATAAATAGATAGATAGAATTATACTGCCTATATTGCAGGTGGAGGCTGAGTTCTAGGTCAGTTGACAGTAAGCCCAGGACACTATGCGCATGGTCTGGATATTGACCTCTTTGGTGTTATGATTTATGCCATGGACCAAGCTTAGTCCTCTGGGGTTTCAGAAGGAAATAAGGAAGCCAAGTTAGTTAGTTAGTGAATACTTTTGGCTAATAGCTAGCTTGGCTCTGAGCACACAGGTCTGGAAAGACACCATGAGTCTATTTAGGGGAGGCGTTGTAACGTATTGGTGTGGACTGATGGCTTATGTGTACTATACATAAACAGCATATCACATTAAGTGTGTCCAGTTTTGCCTTTCAACAGATGCTAATTGAAAGACTGTCTTTCACGGGGTGCCGAGTTGAGCTTTGTGGAGGATGAAGAGGTGTAGAAAGACGGGCATTTCCCTGGAGTGGCCCTTTCACACCCCGTGTTCTATCCAGCAGGTTGAGTGTTGGATTTCCCAGTGTAACTGCTTTTGGAACTGCCTACTTAACCCTGGCTGAGCTGTTACTTAAGGTGACTTTGTGGTTCCCCTTTGCCTCTGTCTGGAGACAAGAGGATGAAAGCTATGGTGGAGAACTGCTGTCCCTGTGAGAGGAGTCTGACTCAAGTGGCATTCAGAGCCAAGGTGGATATGGATAAAGCTGACCAATAAAAGGATTGGGTTGATTTTCGAAGAAAAGGGAGGAGTGTGTTGTACAAAGCAGCATCTGGAGGTTACTGCTCATTGTGAGGGAGACAGTTTGATACCATCTGGGATGAGAGCCACAGTGCTGATACACACGGCAGATGTATGTACCGCCATGGTGCTTGTGCGGGTGGGATACATGAGACCTCCCTTGTTATCAGATGAAACATCCATGTGGGAAGGCAGCATCCCGAGACCCTGGTTGATTCTAGAACTACCAGAAGTCAAACAGTATCCTCAAGGTCCAGCTCAGGTTTTCCTGTGGCCAGGTGCTCTCCTGGAGGATGGGGTAAGTGATTTAGGCAACTTGCATCACCATTTGCTACAAGCCAGACACTCTGGATTAATAGATGATCATTGTAGAACAATTAGAAATAGGCCCACAGTCTGGGGAGGTATACACACATCTGTCTGCGGTGTGATAATTGCAGTACATTGGAAATTGCTGCCTGCTTGCTTAGCTTTCCAGCAAGTCATTTTGTTCATATTTGTCTTCTTGAGTACAACCATACTCATGGTGACAGCATGGCATGTGTTAGGTTAGAAACTTGGGGCTAAAGTGGCTGTGTGTATGCCCTGCAGCCTCTCTCTGTTTCTGTCTCTGTCTCTGTTTCTCTCTCTTTCTCTTTCTCTTTCTTTCCCTCCATTCCTTTCTCCCTCTCTCCTTCCCTTCTTCTTTCCCTCCTTCCTTTCCTCCTCCTCTCTTTCTCTTTCTCCCTCCCTCACTCTCTCACTCTCTCATGACAGCTGCTATAAAAGAAATGGTAACCTCTCTACTTAGAGTCTTTCAGTGGGTCTTTGGCCCTCTAACAGAATCTCCAGGTGTATGAATTCCTGGAGAATGATTGGATCCCTAATTCTTCCCCAAGGAAAGTTTATGGAACACAGGTTACCAGACACCAAGACATCAGAGGGCTCAAGTGTCATGTTCCTGTCTACGTAGAGTGTTCACCTTGACCAAACATGCCCTATCTCCTCTCTTCCCCCATATCCTTTAATTTGCACATTAGCAAGATTCCCTTCTCCAGACTGTAGCATCCCCCAGCCCCATGCCAGTGTGGATTCAAAGACAGATTGGCTACAGGCATGAAGCCTCCCCTCTCTATGAAACTTATAAAAAGGAACTCTACCCCTGCCACATGGGCAGGCTTCAACTCTCCTTAGAGCCCTGCCATGCTGTTTGTCACTCTGTCCACACCGTTAGTAACTATTCTAATAAATCTCTTACCTAACAGGATGACCACTTCAGAGTCCCCGCTGAACTGCAAACCTAAAACCTTTTGATAAGAGCCTCACACCCAGAGGGGGATGGCAGGCAGGGACTTCCAGGGACCAGGAGTTTTCTGTGCTCCACGGTGGTGGCAGCTTCTTGTGGAGTTGGCAGAGCACAGAGAACAGCCCATTCTTGGTCAGTGCCAGTAAGATTGCCAAGGGAATAACAGAAGAACCGCAGAGTGCCAGCTTTTGCAGGCTTTACTGAAAAGTTTTTAATGTGCAGCTTACAGAGGCTTTGCTTACCTCCTTACTGAGAATAATTATGAACAGCTTTTCTTTTTCCAATGAATTTTGTTTTTGTTATTTGGACCGAGAGAGTGGTTCCTCTGGTTCACTTACTCACATTTGCACTCTAACATTACCATTGATACTTTTCCTGCTTGGTGAGCTCTCTTGCAGTGTTTGGGAAGGCAGGGGTAGAGATGGGTAGAAAATGAAGGGCTTTGTTGTGTTCTATTGACAACCATAAGCAGGTGAAGTTTATAGCAGGCCTGGTTAACACTTGTAAACTTTTGCCAAAGTTGTCTTAGAATGATCAAAAAGAAGAATGTATTTTACTTTATGTAACTCTGAATAGGACTCTACTTCAGCAGGAAGTAGTGCTAATCTTCTGAATTATATAAAAATACATAACTTACATAATATTTTTTATTATATTTTTATTATATTTTGTTATTAATAAATGATATAAATGACATAATCTTATAAATCTCTTTAATCCCCCATACACATCCAAATTACCCTATCCCAAGATTCTGACCCAGGCTACACTTAGCCAGAATACTAACAGCACCCTGAACAAAGAAAAATGGTGTTCAGCTTCTCTACTTAAAGAGGCAAAGAGGTCTGTAACTTGTAAAGCTGTGTTTAGACATCAGAACGGAAATAGTAGCAGATATTTAAAACAGCCTGCATCTGGTTTTTGTTATAAATAGTCTTTAGACCATTAGGCTTATTATTACAGTGTTTTACTATGTCATAATAAACCAAATGGCAAGAAAATATTTAATTGGATAAATTAGTTGGTAAGTGTTTTATTGCCAGTAAGATCAGCTCACCACCCAAAAGAGTGCTAACCAAAGTAATTAGAAGTTCGTGTCTCCGTTTTTTGAAATTGACTATAGAATGTTTAGGGTTTCTGTCCTTTTGTAGGATGGGGCAGGTTATTATCCCATTATTGTTGTGAATTTGGCCTGCAGGCAGACAGAGAGACTTTGAGGCAACATAATTCTTGGTTCAGGAAACAGCAGATTGTGTTAGTGCATGACAATAGAAAAGATTATGAAAGTCCCAAACATTTCTTTATTTGGCTCTGGCAAACGGTATCTATGAAACCAAACCCACTATTTTGATTACAATGTATTATTCATTTGAACCGATCTCAGTTTGTTGATCTGTCCTTCGTATTATGATGCTTTGACTGTTCTTGGACATTTCTGACCATCTTCCTGGGAGTGAGGCTACTCACCTTGCAATGGTGAGCAGGGCACAGCTCCACCACCTGTTGACTCTGCACTGTTGGGCAAGCTACTGAAATTTTCAGCTCTCTGTATTCTCTGTCTGCCGAGCTTGGCATGTTCCTGGGTAGAGTTATCGAGAGGCAGCTTCACAGGTGACTATGAGCCAGAGTTGTGATATATATGCTCTGTAGATGCAAGAATAGCTGCAGAGAAGTCTTTTGCTTTTTTTGTTTTGGGGACCAAATAGCTGAAGGCAAAGTTTCACTTTGACTCAGAGCTTCAGGGTTTCCTGTCCATGGTCTGCTGTCTCCTTTGTTTTGTACCTGGAGGAAGGAAGAGAAAACATCAGAGGGGTTAAAGCAACTGCGGAGGAGGATGCTTATCTCTTGGAGGCCAGTGGGGGCTTTAAGATATGCTCTCAGCGAGTGTTTCCTCCAACAGGACCCCACCTCCTAATTCTCCATTGACAAGGTTAGCATCCCTATCCTGTCTCTATGACCTTTGGTGGGGATGTCCAATCTAAGCCATGGAAGGAACCATCGCTCTCCTCTGACTTTAAAAATTCATTTTTTATTTAATAATATTCTACTGAACATGACTTACTTACATATTATTTGAGTCTTTTTTTTTTAAAAAAGAAAGTTTTGAAACTAGCTTGCTTCTGCGTCTGCAAAAGACTAAGTTTGAATTTGTTTATTAGGCAAGATGGATGCATTATTTGTGTAATTCCTCTTACACATATCCATATGCCTAGAGTTGGATAGGTGTGTATAGAGAAGAAAATCTCAAGATAAAACCTTACATTGAGCTCTCAGGCAAGGTTACCTACAATGACATGCTTGCTAGAATCCAGGCAAGCATTCTTCCACCCAGTGTTTCCTTAGTCCTTACACACCTTCAGAGTCTACTGAGTAATGCTGAAAGCTCACAGCCTAAGAAGTTAATTTATTGAAGGAATGCTTCTAATATGAATAATGCAGTGATTCATGTAGATATTGCCTCACCTCCTTTATGCTCTGATAACAACAGTAAAGATAAGTGCAGACATTATGCATACCTTCTCCTTGCATCAGAGCCCATAAGTAGGCAATTATTGAACTCTTAAACAGCAATTTGGTATACGTTTTCAGTATCGAGCATGAATGGATGCTGGCATAAAGCATGCATTCGTTTGCTTTGGCTCATTGGGTGCTGAGTATCTGAAGTGTGTTGTACAAACGACTTGGTAGTGGAGCCTCAATCCTTTCAATCTCACAGCTCTGGAGTGAGGCCCCCCTTCTCATCTTTCTCTCATCTAGTTCTTAATTTTACTTATGCTCATGTTCTACACTTGAGCTGCAAATGCTATGGACGCTGTGAGGTGTTTTGTAATAGGTTACCACAGTCCCCTCTGACAACCTAGAAAAAGGGCATGTGATATCCGATATGATGACATATGTTATGATGTGCTGTGTCACCCACTCATTCTTCTGCCACGGTGGTGAATGATTCAGGCATGCCAGCAGCCTACAAACAGGAGATCTTGGCTCACGGTTTCAAAGGTTTCAGTCCAGGATCGGTTAACTTTGTTTCTCTTGGAACTGGAGTGATGCAACATGTCATGGTGGGAAAGTGTGGCAGAGAATGTTCTTACTTGACAGCCATGAGGGAAGGGGAAAACAGGAAAGTATAGGGCCCCAGGACCTGACTTCCATCAACTAGATCCCTACCTCCTAATGTTTCCACCACCTCCAGATGGTGCTGGGGAACAGAGAGCAAGTTTTCAACACATGGGCCCTTAGAGGATGCTCACCCACACTGTCCAGCTACCCACGTAGACTTAGCTGTTGTTTCCATGACAGTTGTCCAGGACTCCCTTTCCAGGGTCTTAGACCTCACAGGAACAGGATTCGAGATGGGGATTATGTGTTCAGAACTGAGTGTGACCGTCAGACTTTAGGGTGTCCTTCTCTCTTCCACAGCAGTGTGCCCAGCCCTTGTCTGAGCTCCTTTGGGATTGTATAAAGCAATGCCACCATCAAATATCAGCCTTGTCACCACTGTCACAGCTTCCCTGGGAACACATGGCATCTGCAGAATGAAAACTATCCCAGTGCCAGGGAGGTTGGAAAAACGTTTTCTCCAGTTGTTTGTGGGAATGTCCCGACTCTTACTGGAGTGAATTCTTGCCCAGATCCCTCACCATTTAAGAACTAGGCATTGACCCTCATTCTGCCTGGGCTATTAGCAGCAGAAGACTCATTTATATCATAGCATCTCAGCTGAAAAGGTCTACCTTACCCCAGGCTCTCCCTTTCTGCTTGTGAGTGTGGCTCCCATCTCCATGAACAGTCACTGTGGGTCCAATCATGTCCCCTTGCCTAATTTTGGAATAACTCTGCATGGCTCCTCTCTAGAGGTTTGTTGTTGTTGTTGTTGTTGTTGTTGTTGTTGTTGGTGGTGGTGGTGGTGGTGGTGGTGGTGTGTGTGTGTGATCATTTGGTACATCTACCATACTTAGTAACACCCTAACTTCTCATTCTGTAGTAACCGTCTTCTCTCCAATCACTTTTCCTGGGCATATGCCTAGTAAAGCACACACTTGTGAGTCTATATATTGAGAGGACTCTTTTCATAGGTAGATTGGCAATTTAGTAAGTCTTTCATGTTAGCATAGATCTTATGATGCCAAGGACAGCAAAAGTAGGGACCATTGAGGCAGGGGTCCCCTGGGGACCCTGTTAGGGAGATAGGGCAACCCTGATCAAACTCTACGTAAAGCCCGATCCCGAGGGAAGTGAAGGCTGAATCCTGAGTCTTGTTTTGCTGATTGAAGATGAGTGCTCTAGCTTACAATTACATGACCTAGGCTATTAAGGAGTTTATTCACGCTGGGCGGTAATGACTCACGCCTTTAATCCCAGCACTTGGGAGGCAGAGGCAGGCGGATTTCTGAGTTCAAGGCCAGCCTGGTCTACAAAGTGAGTTTCAGGACAGCCAGGACTACACAGAGAAACCCTGTCTTGAAAAACCAAAAA
>JADRCD010151249.1:0-11973 GCA_019843815.1 Montemys delectorum
GTGTGTGTGTGGTGTGTGTGTGTGTGTGTGTGTGTGTGTGGTGTGTAGGTGCGCAGTGACTGTCAAGTGGCTCATTACTGCTCCACCTTATTCATTGAGGCAGGCCTCTCAATCAAACCCATAGCTCACCAGTATAACTAGTCTCACTAACCAGCTTGCTCTAAGGATCCTCTGTCTCTACCCTCCAAGGCTAAGCATTCATGTGGGTTCTGTAGGTCTGAATTCTGGTTATCACACTTGTTTTGCAAAGCACTATAACCATTGAGCTTCTAGCACCATGCTAAGGTAATTTTTTTCCCTGTTTCTTTCTTTCTTTCTTTCTTTCTTTCTTTCTTTCTTTTTTATTTTTTTTTGGGGGGGGGAGTGCTAGAGAGATGGGTAGGTAGTTAAGAGAACATTTTGCTCTTCCAGAGGACCTGAGTTTGCTGCCCAGCAACTCTGTCAGTTGACCTGCAACTCTTGTTCCAGGGATCTAACTCCTCTGGCTCCTGTAACCACCTGCACTCATGCACACATGCCTAAACGTACACATGCACGCACATACATGTACACATAGTTTTAAAAAAGGAAATCTAAAAATATTTATTTAATTTTATGCATATGAGTGTTGTGCTTGCATGCATGTGTGTGCACCATGTGCATCCAGTGCTCACACAAGCCAGAAGAGGGCACCAGATCCCATGGGACTGGAGGTATAGATGGTTGTGAGCTACACTGTTAGGGTTAGGGTCTGAACCCAGGTCTTCTGCAAGAGCAACAAGTGCTCTTAACACTGAGCCATCTCTCCAGCCCGTAAGATAAATTCTTATTTTGCAGTTCCAGCATCCTTGACAAGGTTCAGCTCAGGCATCTCTGACTCTGAAGCCATTCTTGGTTCCTGCAGCCTTTGTCCTCTACTAGTTTCACATTAGCAATTGAGGTCCAAGAATAAATGTGTGAAATGACTCAGCTGTAGCCAGTGTGTTGTGTGAATAACTCGGTAGAAGGGTGAGTGGATTTGTGTACGTATGAATGGAAGAGTGGGTAAAAGGATGGATAGATAGGTGGGTGGATTTGTGAATGGATTGATGGATGGATAGCTTCATGAATGGATGGGAAATGAGGGAATTAGGGGAGAGGGATGGATGGATAGATGGAGAGAGATAGAAGGAAGAGTGTCAAGATGGACTGATGGACCAATAGATGGGTGAATGGGTGAGGTGGTAGGTTGATTTAAGGATCAATAGGTAGATGAGTAGATGAATGAATGGGGAGGTGAAAGAAAGGATTGTTGGATCATTAAATAGAGAAATGTAGATGGATTTATGGGAGGCAGGTGGATAGAAGGAAGTGAGAGAGAACTGATTGATGGACCAGATAGATAGCTGAATGAGTCGATGGATGAGAGATGGATCCATAGATGAGCAGATAAATAAAGAGATGGCAGAAGAACTGGCAAGTGATGGTGAATGGGGAGATGGTTGGGTGAGTGGAAGAAGCCATGGAGACGTGCACGAGTGGATTAGTCAAAAGACGAGTGGGTTGGTGTGAGTTGAGACAACTCAATGGAGAGGATGGTGGGCAGATGGATGAGTAGTGGGTGTAAGACCAAGAGAAACACAGAAAGGTGAATGAACAGGTGGATGTGGGCCTCGTGGCTTTAGGTCATCACAGGGTTCAGTAAAGGGACAACCTCCCCACGCCAACTGCCATCCCTGATCTCCCTGCAGGTGGAAACCGCATCACCCAGGAAGTTCAAGGAGCCCATGATGGTGGCGTGTTTGCGCTCTGCGCCCTGCGGGATGGGACGCTGGTGTCTGGAGGGGGCCGCGATCGTCGGGTGGTCCTCTGGGGTTCGGACTACAGCAAGATGCAGGAGGTAGAGGTGAGGACTGAGAATGAAAGATGGCCTTCTAGAATCCCAGCCAGGCCGCTGGGCTTCTAACACTTCTAACCACACGTCATCCCACCCCGCCTCACACGTATCCCACACACACCTCTACCCACTCAGGTCCCAGAGGACTTTGGCCCTGTACGCACCGTGGCAGAGGGCCGGGGAGACACACTGTACGTGGGGACCACCCGCAACTCCATCTTGCTTGGCTCGGTGCACACAGGTTTCTCGCTGCTTGTCCAGGTGAGTACACGCCCCACCACACCCCCGCCCCCAGTTCTCGTCCCACCCCTAAATGTACCTCTTTCATCTTCACCGCCACCACCATTGTGAGATTCCCGGAGGGACCCCTACCCTCTTATCCCGGGAGCGACGACCCACACACCACCAAGACATAGACTTGATGGAATCTGCAAGAGGCTTTTTATTCCAGCTAGCCTGGGCGAGACTCATATCCCTCACAGGGGTGGAGGAGTCTGGCCCCAAGCAAAAATGTAAACAGGTTTTTATACCTACACAGTTGCTGGGGAAGAGGGGAGACTGAAGCAAAGGAAAGTACAGGGTGGTTTCTGATTGGTGCTGGCTCGTGCTAGGGTCCAGGGGCGGGCTAGCCACCTGGCAATTGTTTTGGGCCAGGTTGTTTCTGGGTTCTCGGGCCAAGTCGTCTTGGTTCCCTTGTTTTTGGATCCTGAGGACTGCTGGTCTCCCACTGAGTTTAACTAATGGCTAAGTTCCCACAGGACAGTTTGAAAACTTAATCTTACACCATCACCACTATCATCCCTGTTACCACGCCTCTTCTTTCTCTTCCTGTTTACATCCCTGCCCCATCCCTTTCTTCCTGGCCTGGGAAACCCCACATCCCTTCCGTTATCTCCCGTTATCTCTTAAACTTCGGACCTCCCACGTTGCCCTGGCGCAGAACGCCCCGAAGAGTTACCTGCCTACTAAAGTGAGTCCCCAACACCCCTGCTTCCAAATAGACTGCCCCCTGCTGATCTCATTGGGGATAGCATCCTCCTATTTGGTTGGTTAGTGTCCTTGCAAATTGTCAGTCTCCAGCAAGCCCCATACCCCAGCTCCTCGGATCTTAGAAAGCTTTATGGGGTTGGCCTGACTTTATTATTTTCCTCCTCTCTTGCCCATCCTCTTTCGCTTTGTCATTTTTCTTTCTCTTTTTTTATTTTATTTTAGTTTTGGTTTTTCGAGACAGGGTTTCTCTGTGTAGCCCTGGCTGTCCTGGAACTCACTCTGTAGACCAGGCTAGCCTCGAACTCAGAAATCCGCCTGCCTCTGCCTCCCAAGTGCTGGGATTAAAGGCGTGCACCACCACCGCCCAGCTTTTCTTTCTCTGTTTTTAATCTTTGAGATTTGGATTTCATGTAACCCAGACAGCTCCTAAAACTCACAATGGAGCCAAGGCTGGCCATGAACTCCTGATGCTCCTGTCTCTACCTCCCAAGCACTTGGATTACAGGTGGACGCTGCCACACTTGACTCTGATTTCTCCTTGCAACTCAAAAGCCCAGTCCTCCCTCACTGGTGTGCCCATATTCAGTTGAGAAACCAACCTAGCCGGGGGTAATGTAGCATAATAGTTTGGAACTTGGGAGTCTGGGACTTGGCTAGCTTTTTGGAAATCTCAACCCTGTGGCTCACTAGCTGTGTGATACTGGGCAAGTGAGTTATCTCTCTGTGTCCACGAAACAGGCAGAGTGCCTGCATTAGGTTTTGTGAGGATCTGGGTCATTTCGTCATAGCATACCATTGAGACTTGGGTCTGAGGCAGAGGAGTAGCTCTCAGTCTTGGTCCTTTTCTACCCCTGCAAGTCTAGCTAAAATCTGTGCTGTTGCATATAGATGCCGCTTTGGCTTTGGTTTCTGTGAGAAGACAGAGGGAAGACGGGGCTGGGGAGGTCTCTAAGTGGGTAAAGGATTTGCCTTGTAAACATGAACACCTGAGCTTAAGTCGCAGAAACAATGTTGAAAGTTGGGTGTGTGATGTGTTCCTGTAATCTCATCATGGAGGAGTCAGAGGCACAAGGAACCCTTCTCAAACGAGTGCCTGAGAATGACCACACCCCAAAAGATAGAAGAAAAGCAAGGCCAGCAGAATAATAATAATAATAATAATAATAATAATAATAATAATAATATCAATATCATGTGTGGGTGTTTTGCCTGTGCACCACACATGCACAATGCCTACATTGGCCAGAAGAGGGCATCAGGTCCCTTGGAGCTGAAGCTACACTCTGTAGACCAGACTGGCCTCAAACTCAGAAGTCCGCCTGCCTCTGCCTCCCAAGTGCTGGGATTAAAGGCGTGCGCCACCAACGCCACCGATGAAGCCAGTGCTCTTAGCCCCGAGCCTTCCTGCCAGCCCCAGCTTTTCTCTTCAATCATTTATTGGTTTTTGTTTGTTTCCTTGAGACGGGCTCTCATGTGTATCTGTGGCTAAGCTAGTACTTGTTGTATAGCGAGTGTAGCTTGGAGCATATGGCAAGCCTCCTGCTGGACTTATACCTCTGTGCCGCCATATCTGGCTTGGGTAGCAGGACTTTCCTTCTCTGAAGCAAGAAAGAAACTTAATAACCTCTATGAATATGTAGTTATCTATTTTTGTTGCTTTGAGACAGGATCTTCCTAGATAGTGCAAGCTGGCTTCAAGTTCTCAGTCCTGCCTCGCTCTTTCCTAGTGCCCAGCTGTGAGCCACCATGCCCAGCTGTATTGTTATATTAGTGATATATGTTAATATAGCATAAATATAACTGAATATCAATCATAATATAAATTACTGCCTGTAACTGTAGTTATTGATGAACAACGCAGGGCTAATGATTACTAGTAGTGACTTTCATTCTCTGAGGGCCTTCTTTAAGTATTTGCCATTCGCTGATTTTTTTTTTTTTTTTTTTTTTTTTGGCTTTTAAAAACAAGGTTTCTTGCTGGGCAGTGGTGGTGCACACACACCTTTAATCCCAGCACTTGAGAGGCAGAGACAGGCAGATTTCTGAGTTCGAGGCCAGCCTGGTCTACAGAGTGAGTTCTGGGACAGCCAGGGCAACACAGAGAAACCCTGTCTGGAAAAACCAAAAAAAAAAAAAAGAAAAAAGAAAACAAAAACAAAAACAAAAAAGGGTGTGCACCACCACTGACCAGTTCGTTCATTTCTTGGTGAAGTGCTCAGAGTTGAACACAGGACCCCAGACACACTAGGCAAGTGCTTTTCTATTGAGCCACGCCCCCAGCCCCTCACTGGGGGATTCTAGGCAGGGGGCTCTACCACTGAGCCACGCCCCCCGCCCTTCACAGGGGGATTCTAGGCAGGGGTTCTACCACTGAGCCACGCCCCCAGCCCCTCACTGGGGGATTCTAGGCAGGGGCTCTACCACTGAGCCACGCCCCCAGCCCCTCACTGGGGGATTCTAGGCAGGGGTTCTACCACTGAGCCACGCCCCCAGCCCCTCACTGGGGGATTCTAGGCAGGGGCTCTGCCACTGAGCCACGCCCCCAGCCCCTCACTGGGGGATTCTAGGCAGGGGCTCTACCACTGAGCCACGCCCCCAGCCCTTTTAGTCCTTTATTTTTTGGCCTTTGAGACAAGGTATTGTGTAGCCCAGACTAGCCCTGAGGTAGCTTTCTACCTGAGGATAACTTTGAAATCCTGATCCTCCTGCCTCCACCTCCTGAGAGCTGGGTTTGTGCCCTGTGCCTGCCTTGTGTTTAGTGCTTCCCATTCATGTCTAATGGAATACCACAATGCTTTGAGGAACATATGCTGTTTGGACCCGTTTTGTAAACACAAAACTGAGGCTCCAAGCAGGACATGGACAGTGAGGCAAGAATATTTCTATGAGTTCCGGTCTAACCTTGACAAGAAAGGGAAGCCCTGTCCCAAAATAATCAAGGCTAGGAATATGGCTGAGGAGGCAAAGCCCTTCAGGTGTAAACACGAGGCCCCGAGCTTGATTTCCCCAGAACCCAGGCAGAAAAGCTGGGCATGTGCAGTAGCATCCCTGGAGTCCCGAACCCGAGAGGCTGAGACAGGCTTGTAGCCGGCCTGTCTATCCATGTTGGTGTGTTCTAGGTGTAGGGAGAGACCCTGTCACATAAAAACAATAGAGCATGTGAGATGGCTCAGGGGGTAAAGGGGCTCGCCACCAAGCCTAATGACAGGGTTCAATTCCTGGAAACTACATGGTGGAAGGAGAGACCTAACACCCTCAAGTTGTCATTTGATGTCCACATACAGGCCTTGATAATGCACCCACACAGCCAGACACCCACAGCACAGAATGAGTGTAAAAAAAAGGGGAACAAGAGGGAGGAAGAGTGAACAATACTTAACACTGATTTCTGACTTCTGCACTCAGGTGTGTGTGCAAACTCACATACACACAAAAACCCACATATATATACACACTCACACATACATTCACACACATACATATACATTCACACATACACACATTCACACACATACATACACACACATTCACACATACATACATTCACATACATACATACACACACAAAAACCCACATATATATATATACACTCACACACACATTCACACACATACATACACACACATACACACATTCACACACACACAAAAAAAACCCCCACATATATATATACACACTCACACACACATTCACACACATATATACACACATTCACACACATACACACACATTCACACACATACATATACATTCACACACATAACATACACACACATACACACACATACAAAACATTCACACACATATACACATACACACATTCATATACGCACATACACACACATTCATCCACAAACACATACACACACACATAGGAACACACACACACACACACACACAGGAACACACACACAAACACCTTAAAAACCTGAGGCTCCAAAGAGAGGTCAGCTGACTAGGTGACTGGCTCCCACCATCAGTAAGAGAGCTGAGGATCCTCCATGTGACCTTAGAGCTTAGACTTCAGTTCTGTGACACAAGACAAGGCCACTAGGCTCTTCCCAGATCCTTTGGGCTGAACCCCGGCAGGTGTGTACCCAGGGTGGATGCAACTTGTGTGGCTACTGAGGTCAAACTTCGACCACCCTCCCCTCCCTTCCATTCTGCAAGGGGGAGAGCAGAGGGTTTGGGGAAGGGACAGGGCTTGCTTCAAGCCACCAGGTCGCCCGTCATCACAGGAGACAGCACCCGTGCAGAAAGGACCTGCCTCGGTTGCTATAGAGTGGGTCCTTCCCATCACCTTCCTTCTCTCCTTCCTGTAGGGACATGTGGAGGAGCTGTGGGGCCTAGCCACACATCCTAGCAGGGCGCAGTTTGTGACCTGTGGGCAGGACAAGCTGGTGCACCTGTGGAGTTCAGAGACCCACCAGCCAGTGTGGAGCAGGAGCATCGAGGTATGCATGGGCTGGGATGCACTTCAGGCCTCAGGCTTCAGCACAGCACGAGAGAAGGCTCAGCGGTTAAGAGCACTGACTGCTCTTCCAGAGGTCCTGAGTTCGATTCCCACCAACCACGAGGTAGCTCACAACCATCTGGAATAGGATCCGATGCCCTCTTCTGGCATGACTCAGAGAGCGACAGTGTACTCACATACATAAAAGAAGTAAATAAATCTTTTTAAAAAAGGTATCCTGGGACTTAGCGGTTGAGAGCATTGACTGCTCTTCCAGAGGTCCTGAGAATAAATTTCTCGTAGGGTTAGCATACCCAAGAAATGGAGATGGCTTCTGGTGGTTTCCAGAAGGCACCGGAGAGGACTTCAGACCATACTAGGAACTAGGAATTAGTTGGACTTGGGACCCCAGCTCTTTTCCTTTTCTTCCCAGGACCCTGCCCGTTCGGCTGGCTTCCACCCCAGTGGCTCTGTCCTAGCGGTGGGCACGGTGACTGGCAGGTACTATGAATGGACCGCGTCCTTGCCAGTTCCTTTCCTAATATCTTACTGCCCTTAGAGGCCCCAGCATTCTAAACCTCTGCTTCGATCCTAAAGGCTAGTGTGTAGCCCCACCCCTTGCATTCAAACCACCTCTCTCCTCCCCTTTGTGGGTCTCTGCCAACCTATTTAGTACCATAAGATTCTAAGCGGGATGAGGTGAGAGACGAAGCGAAGCGGGATGGGGGTAGGGGGGTGGGTGGGTGTTGTTCATCTCAGCCTGTCACACAGCCTGGCCTCACTCCTCAATGTGTGGCTCCATCCATGGTAGTCTGGCCCCGCCCTCTCAATCCTGCATTTGGGAGGCACTCCTTCAGGCCCCTCGTCAACAGCAGTTCATTCTCCCCCCAGTTGTGACTTCTCCTTTAAGGTGGCTGCTACTGGACACAGACACCCGTGACCTGGTGGCTATCCACACAGATGGCCTTGAGCAGATCTCCGTGGTCAGCTTTTCACCAGGTAGGCCTGGGGTCCTGGGGAGGCAGGGCCTTGGGGACTGAGGTTCAGCGGTACAGGCTGGGGGGGTGAGGGGCTACAGCCCTCCATGGGGGAGGGGGCTAGTCATGGAGGGAGGCGGGGACTGTGGAGGAGGGGCGGAGTCTGGGTGCTTCCTCATAGCCCCTCCCCCTCCCCAGACGGGGCGTACCTGGCTGTGGGCTCCCACGACAACTTGGTGTACGTGTACACGGTGGACCAGGGTGGCCGCAAGGTCAGCCGCCTGGGCAAGTGCTCGGTGAGTGGGCAGTGGTCCCCAGCCCGCGCCACCACCCCGCCCAGTGGGGTGAAAAATTAACTTTTTCTACCGCAAGGGAGCCAGCCACAGCTTCAGAATGCAGCTGAATTTTTTTTCTTGCCCTGACTATGTCAAGGCGTCTCAGTCGGCCCCCATCCTCATCCCTTACTGTGTTCTAAGCCGCCCCTTCGTGTAGCCTTAACCTTCACCTTCCAAGCCCCGCCCCCATTTGTAGCCCCGGCCCTGCATTCTAAACCTATCCCTCCCATCCCAAGAGCCCCTCTGTGTAGCCCTGCCCCTCGCATTCAAAACTCAGCCCCTTGTGTGGAATTCTGCCCACCTGTTCTAAATTGCCTTTGTCTTCTAAGCCCTTTTGTCAGCCCCGCCCATCACAGTCTGCCCCCCCCCCCCCCCGCCCCACACCCGCCCATGGTAGTCTGGCCCCGCCCCCACCCTCCGAAGGCCTGTGTATCCTTCCCTCTAGTCCAATGTGTTCTCACTCTGTGTATTTTTTGCCTCCTAATCTTGATTTAATCCATCCCCTTTCCCTGGCTCAGCCGGCTCCTATGCTCTAAGTGACCCTTGCGTCCCCTGCAGGGCCATTCCAGTTTTATCACCCACCTGGATTGGGCCCAGGACAGCACCTGCTTTGTCACCAACTCTGGAGACTACGAGATTCTGTACTGTGAGTTCTTTGACACTAGCCGGTTTCCTTTCTTCTGTCGCTTTTTTGCATGTGATTTGCATACAGCTCTCTGTTCCTTGAGCTAGTCCAAACGGATCCGATTTGAAAATGCAATCTCCAGCTTGTGATTGCTTTCCTGGTGCATGCAGGGAAAATCCCCATGATTTTTCCCTTTGGCTTTGATAAATGGACAGCAGGGTTTTTATGCAACTTATCCAGCTCAGGTTTTAGCCTGTCAGCACCCAAAATCTAGCCTTCAGCTGGTCCAGGGAGACAGAAATAAGTTCGGGGACCTTCAACCCCTCTGTCTTGAACCTCCGTGCTGGGAAATAGATGGGCTAGTGTTAGCCCCTCAGGCCCTGAGCACCTCTCTTGATTGTCTGCCCCAGGGGACCCCGCCACCTGTAAGCAGATCACCAGTGCAGACACCGTGAGAAATGTGGAATGGGCTACCGCTACTTGTGTGTTGGGTTTTGGAGTTTTCGGTAAGTTCTGGAATGGGGAAGGTTCCACTGAGGACCGGAACTCTGAGAAATAACCTTGGCTTGTGATTTTCATAGTCTTATACGGGTGGCTTCCAGGCTGGGGAATTCACTCTAAAACTGTTTGGATGGTACTAGCAGAAGAGAAAGGGCAGAGGGAAGTGACCTCTAAAGTCCCTCAGAGCTTAAAATGAAACCAAATTCATGGGGGCGCCTAACTCAGAGAGCGTCACACCGAAGCCCCTCCAAGTTACCTGTTCCCACAGGTCCCCAAGCCATTATCACTAGCTGCATGAGCATCATTGGCCTGAGTGGTGCTGGAATATAGTCGTGACCGTGAGAGTCTCAGGTCTGCTCTTCTGGAGTTCCTGGTCAAATGAGAACAGTAGCTCCAAACAGTGTGACGCACCGCACATAGGGACTAGCTGGCAGAGGTGAAGTAGCACTAGAGAAGGGGTGTTGGGTCAACTCTTTGAAGAAGTTAGGAAGGGCCTCCTGGAGTGAAAGCCATTTGAGCTGGGACTGGAGGATCAAAGCCACACCCCCAGCCCCTCACTGGGAGGATTTAGGGGGGAGGCAGGGGCTCTACCACTGAGCCACGCCCCTAGCCCCTCACTGGGGGACTCTAGGCAGGGGCTCTGCCATTGAGCTACGTCTCCAGCTTTCTTCTTTCATTCATTTTAATTTTTTGAGACACACCTCCATAAGTTATCTAGGGAGGTCTTGAACTTATTTTCTTTTCCTTTCACCATGCCTAGCTTCCAAGCATTTTTTTTTTTTTTTTTTTTTTTTGGTTTTTCGAGACAGGGTTTCTCTGTGTAGCCCTGGCTGTCCTGGAACTCACTCTGTAGAGTGTTCGAGACCAGGCTGGCCTCGAACTCAGAAATCTGCCTGCCTCTGCCTCCCAAGTGCTGGAATTAAAGGCGCCAAGCAAGTTTTTATCTTCTCTTGTCTACAGGGATCTGGCCTGAGGGGGCGGATGGCACAGACATCAACGCTGTGGCCCGCTCTCATGATGGGAAGTTGCTGGTTTCTGCTGACGACTTCGGCAAAGTGCACCTGTTCAGCTACCCCTGCTGTCAGCCGAGAGTGAGTCTCTCTGGAGGGCCTAAGAGTGTGGGATTGGAGGCCATCCATATTCACTCCTTTGTGGGGAGATCAGTTTTATTTTTGGAAGAGGCTCTCAAATAGCCCAGGCTTGCTTCAAAGTCTCAATATAGCAAAGGATGACTTGAATTCCCACCAGTCCCCCTGCCTCTGCTTCCTCGGAGCTAAGATTACAGATGTGCACCATCAACCCACGTCTGTGTGTTGCTAGAGATGGCACCCAGCCCTTCTCCGCCATCTTGGCGGCCTCCCTAGTCTTTTGCGATTGTTCGTCTTATTTACTCTTCTTGGGACGTTAGTTTCCTCACAGCTAAATTATGTCGTCATGGCACAGGGTCTTTCACGGGGTTCGGAGATGAAACCCATAGCTCGGGGGTTATTGCAAGCATTAAGTGAGCACCTACTGTATGCCTGGACAAATAAGATCCGTGAGGCCACTGTCCTCACTAAGCTGGGTGTACAACTACAGAGCTCAGGGTTTGTGTTCTCAACACCCATAATTCCCTCATGGGCTCAGAACAAAGACCAATATTTACAGAGCCAGATGGCTATTGAGAGCAGTTGCCCGAGGCTGGGGGAATCCACTCCTTACCACACCCAATGTTTTTTCTTAATGATGCAGGGTTAGCATTTAATGAAGATTTGATTTTATGTGTACAAGTTCACCATTGCTTTCTTCAGACACACCAGAATAGGGCATCAGACCCCATTACAGATGGTTGTGAGCTACCATTTGGTTGCTCGGAATTGAACTCAGGACCTCTGGAAGAGCAGTCGGTGCTTTTTTTTGGGTGGGGGGTGGTTTCGAGACAGGGTTGCTCTGTGTAGCCCTGGCTGTCCTGGACTCACTCTGTAGACCAGGCTGGCCTCGAACTCAGAAATCCACCTGCCTCTGCCTCCCAAGTGCTGGGATTAAAGGCGTGCTCCACCACTGCCCGGCTCAGTTGGTGTTTTTAACCTGTAACTTTAGCATAAGGGTTAAGAGAGAGGCACTTGCCGGCACTTGGGAGGCAGAGGCAGGCGGATTTCTGAGTTCAAGGCCAGCCTGGTCTACAGAGTGAGTTCCAGGACAGCCATGGCTATACAGAGAAACCCTGTCTCGAAAAAAAACCAAAAAAAAAAAAAAA
>JADRCD010151254.1:0-13381 GCA_019843815.1 Montemys delectorum
TATGTGTGTTGTACTTACCTACCAACAATCAATAATTCTAATAGTCAAAAAAACCAGCCTCAAGACACAATGTTCTAATCATAAAGGCACTGGCATTTTCATGTGAGAGAGATTGAAAATTCCATCATCTTAATTGCAAAGGAAAAATTATTTCATTATATTCAAGAAAGCAGGAGTGCTGGTCTGTAGAACACTTAATTAGGCCATGGAACCAGGCTGAAGCTTATTCTACTGTGGAAGCCCAGTCAAGCCTCTGTATTGGGCTAAGTCATTCTAAATTATTCACTTCTCTCGATGTAAAATCTAGAAAATGTACTACATTCATCCAAACATTATATATTGTGGTAATATAAATGAGAAAACATTAATTTATCTTTGAATTAATAACTAGATTAAGAATAAGCACTTAAGGATTTCTAGAATAAATAATAAAGTAAGACCATGAATATGTAGGCCTTAAAAGTGATCTAGGAGCTGGAAAGTTGGCTCAGCACTTAAGAGCACTTAGTATTCTTGCAGAGGACCCAGGTTTGGATCCCCACATATACAGTAGGTAGCTCACAATCCTCTGTAACTTCAGGTCCTTGGGATGAGGTGCCCTCTTCTGGCTTCTTCAGGTATTATATGTACATAATGCACATACATAGAAGCAGGTACATATAAATAAGTAAAATTTAAAAATTATAAAGGTATATTCATCTAGAAATTTCATGCTAGTTCTACTACATTTATAATGACATACTTTTTCTTCTAACTGACAAGTTTTCTTGCACAATGGCTCTTGTTTCTATGATTTTTAAATGTACTTTTTATAAACAGCCTAAAATAGCTAAAAGAAATTTACTACTATACCAAGTTAAGTGTCTTATGTGGTTTTCATATACATTTCAAGTGTTTTGGTACTGGCATGGCTACTAATTTCTTACTTGGCACCATAGAACTTGCAGATAGCTGGTGTCAGTTTTTACATCTGCCAATAGAGAGATTTAGTCTTTTGTGTTTCTTCTGTCACAATGACCCTTTGTTGGCAGCAAGTGGTCATGCCAACATCAGCACATTGAGACTTATTTACCAACAGGTCAAGATGCAGGGATACTCGGCACTGAGATGGGACGACCCTTGTCTAGGAGGCCTGGTTACAGAACATTGTCATCTTCATTTGCTATGTACTCTGGTTCTTTTCTCCTTTGACCCTATGTGCCTACTGAGAGCCATAATTTCTTTAATAAGACCTCACAGGTGAAGCTTGGGACATTTGAACAATCAAAACTGTAATTCTCACTTAAAAGGAATCTCCCATTGATATCCATGCAATGACTCCCAGAGTGCACTCTGGAGATTTCCTGGCTTAGTTCTTTCAGTAATTCCCTGGCATTATTTACCAATCACCATAAAGACACAGTCTAGTGTATAGTAGAAGGGTGCTTTGGAATAAAAATCACTGGACACATGCTCAGAACGTTAGATTTGACTTTTGGCGACATTAAAACATAGTTGAACACAATGGGGATTGATAATAGTTTTAGTTTATAACACTGGGCACATTTAATTTTTAACTATATTTCCTCCTGTGTAAAATTTCCCCACAAAGCAGTTATGCCTGAAGGAACATGACTACTAATCAGTATATTCAATTCTATCCAGGAGACAAATGAAACTATTTGCTGAATTGTGGAGTAAAATAACATTAAGGACAAGAATACCAGCATGGGTAAAGACTACAGAGATTAAGGTGATCATGTAGGCAACTGGCACATGTTTCAAAAGAATGGGCAGGAAGTCCATAGCCTTTCAGGTCTTCAGGATGAAGCCCAATGATCTTAACATGACTTGTGGGATATTTTTCTCTAAAACCTACCTGAACCTGCTGTTGCCACATACACTGTTTATATGTGTCAATGCAATTTGCTTTATTATTTTGAATTTTATATGTATGATTGTTAGGCATACATGTATCTTTATATACCACATGTATGCAGTGCCAGAAGACTCAGGAAGAGGGCAGTAGATACCTTGGTACTGGAGTTATAAATGGTTGTAAGCTGCCATGTAGGTGCTGAGAATCAAATTCAAGTCCTTAAGAAGAGTATCCTGGGCCCTTAAGCACTAATACATCTTTCCAGCCCCTGCACGCTGAATTTCTTAGGAAAGCACACCTCTGGGAGAAGCAGCAGCATTCTGAAGCAAATGGAGTAGTTTGCCTCATCTACGAGGTTCCTCCTCTTCACTCATGGTATCTATTAGAGACTCCTCTTCACTTGTGGTATCTGTTAGAGGCCTCACTTCTCACAGGTTCCTCAAAATATCTCCAGGTCGACATATGAAGAGAAGATGGACCCTGGATGAAAAGTTACCCACAGGAATGGATAACCTATTTTATGGTCTCATGGGAAGTAGAAGATTGTCTTGCCATATGATCCATCAACCACTCTTTGACTGTCTCTGGCCAGTCGTAGTACCAATTTGCAAGGTTGACTTTCAAGCTGACATCCCAATCTGTCTAGTGGAGCTACACAGACATATGCATACAGAAATAATGGCAACTGGTGAAGTGATAGTACACCCAAATAAAGATTTAATTAAATACAAATAATAAACGCAGTGTCCATAGAAATCTATGTGTGATGATATATAGCATGGTGGGCCATAAGCCTTCAATAAATACTAATTGTCAGCAGGGGTACTCAGAGGGATGAAAAGCACAACAGACCAACTTGGAAGATTTCTAGATTTCTAATCCTATGAGTTAAAAGAAACATATTGTGACTCTCAGTGCTTGGCCCCACTGGCAGCTCTTGTGTATATGCCCATGATTTACTAACCTCAGTGAGTCCTGTCCATTCTGATGATGCACGAGGGTACGTGTGTGTGTGTGTGTGTGTGTGTGTGTGTGTGTGTGTGTATGTATGTGTGTGTGTGTGTGTGTATTCCTATGTATACATACATGAATAGTAGGACAGTGAATTTGCACCAAGTAAATCATGTATTCAACCTCATCACAAGTCCAAATGAAGCTGGTGAAAAAATTGCCCTCTGTGCCTTTCGAGGAGGGCACAGGGCCAGCCTTGTCAGCAATTACCTTCATTAGAGCCAGCAGGGTAGAGTGCCATGGCTGGAATCCAGAGCAACCTGCAGGCTTGGAGTGTTTAAATTTAATGCAGAGAATATTTTAGGTTGTTTCAGGCCTTTTTCCCTTATTTTTTTTAATGGAAACTTCATTTCTAAGAGCCCCTCTCTAATCACATACAATCTTTTATCTTAAAAAAGTCTTCATGTACTAATATTTGTTAAAATGTTAATAGATAATTGAAATACTTTCCCCCATTAATAATAGGAAAATTGAACTCAATGTGGATTTTATAAGGTGCCCATTATTTCCTGCAGGACAAGATGGGATGGACAACAAAAACTTTGCAGCAGCTTATTATAAATAAATAATATCTTAAGGATTGTCTCTGGTATGTATTTAGATGAGAAATGAGACTTCAAGTTTGCTGTCTGTATCAAAATCTGAAATTTAATTCAGCATGGAATCCAGTCTCTCATATCCACCTTGAGCCCACTGAAGCTCTTGGGATCTGGCTTCCTTTTACGTTGCCTGGATAGCTAACACACCCTAGAACTCTAAGGCCTTCAACCTCAGTTACATTCCAGTCTTGTTTAACACTAGTAGGAAGCTCCCTCAGAAAGGTGGCCATGTAGTTCTACTCTTCTCTCACTGTATCCATTTTTCTGAAAGTGCTTCTCTGACTCTTAGCAGCACCTGTCTTGCCACATGGCCCTGTCCTCACCCTGTCCCACAGCTCTTCAGGGTGGTGACTTTGGCTCTTGAACCACTGCCCCATCCCTCCAGCTACTCCTGTCTTAATCTACAGTGACATCACTGTCTTCATGAAAGTCTTTCTTGTCCTTAGATTCTAGTGCCAGTCTCTTTCCTGTAATAAATGTGACTTCCCTTCTTCAGTTCCTCTCAGAGTCTAGACACAGACCTGGTCTCAGCCCCATATATGTTAAGGCAAGAGGATCTGCAAATGTACTGATCTTCTTGCTTTCAAGACATCTCTTCACCTCTGGATAAGTTCTCCACCTCACAGCATTGACATCATCCCAAATCTACCTCTGTTTGTCAAACCTTCAACCTGTAAAGACTATTGCTTCCAATATGAAGATATATTCCAAAATAAGCAAAAATAAAAATCCCAGACCTTTCCCACTAGATGGTGCCGTGTCTGGGGATGGATCCTACAGTTTTCGTACATAATGGTGCCTTCTCTAGGGATGGGCTGCTCCTGGGATCCACCCACGTTGGCAACTGTCCTTCTTCCATAAATTGATAATATTTATTCCAAAACTATATTTGGAGTCCATGAGGTTTCTGTGTCTGACTAGCATCCTATCAACTATCAGGTAAAACCTAAAAAACCTGTTACTAGCCTATCACTGATGGTCTCTCAGCATTCCTTAGCTAGTGTCTGTGACTTATGGCAAGTTCTCTCACTTTTGCTATCACAGATAGCAAAATCACCTAATGGCTCTAAGAATGCAAGCTTCTGGACCTAGGCGGTCTCTCTAACATTCAGGTTACTCAGCCTATGGTTGGGATGAATTTCAAAACACCACATGGAGCTGTTTAATCTGTTATGTCATAATTTCAATAAGTCTGAAAACAAACAAAAAAACCAAAACTAAACAAAAAAAGAATGCTCATTGTAAATGTCATTTACCATGTTCTTTCTAATGTAACTAATAAAATCTCAAGTAATCACTTCCTTGCTTTCGTGTTTAAATATGTTATTTGGTATAACCTGAGTTTATGTTTCTGGGTCATGGTCACTCAGTTACTTGTGAGTGTGAACAAATATTCTCGTATTCCCTTAGATGTGAGGGCTATGTTTGTATTGGAAACCCAAATGAGCTTGCTGAGAAACCATATTTAACTTCAAATTTCATCTCTTGTATGATACTTCCATACTTCTTCTCTGGAACTCTTCACTGGCATTAAGAGCCACGATCACAGGGATGTGTTTGTATTACTGTTGTCTAATGTATATCTTAATTGCAGAAAATTTCTAAAGTACAGTAAGTGATACACAAACATGTTTATCCAACCAAAATATTGGATTCTATGAACAGCAAATTAAATTATTATTTTGTTCCAGTGAGAATGTGGAAGTAATGCTTAATATTAATGTAAACAATACATTTCAGTGTTGAGGGCTAGGAGTACCCTTTTAAGTAGTTTTGTGCTACAGGTTTTAAGGTAATCAAAATTTACAACTTTAATCCAGGCTACGTATCAACAATACACCTAATAACATTTATCTAAAGTAAGTTAGCAAACATTGGCATTCATTTGAAAACCACTGCAGTTTCAGTGTCTTTAAGAAAGAGAAGAAAATCCCAAAGTGCTAAGCACCATGGATCCCAAACCATACACCTTGGTCACTCAGTCTAGACTGAGCAACATTACCGCCATGTCAGTCAAACTGCCCTCCCACATTCTCTTTCGCTACTTGTTCTATGCCTTTAAAAAACAAAAACAAAAAAGAAAAAAAAGTCTTTTCTAACATGAGCTCTTAATATCCTGAAAACACTGTTACTTGTCTTTGCTATTTAGTAGGTTCTTCTTTTTTAATATTTTATTCCCCCAGTTTCACCCCCTAACACTAGATTAAAAAACAAAGGATAGGAGAGAGAGAGAGAGGGAGAGAGAGACAGAGACATCGAGATACACACATAGAGAGAGATCTGTGAGCCTAATTTCTTTCTTCTTGTTTCTTTTTCTTTGACTCTGACTACTAACAAACACAACTCTGAACAACCAACAACTACACAACCTACCCATCAGGGCTCTAGCATTTATGTACCCTCTGAAAACTTCCCGGAACTCTGCACACTACACAATCTGCAGCTGACAAAACACATACTTCTGCTAGAGCGCAGGGCAAATCATAGGCAGCTGCTGTAAAGCAGCCCCCATATCCTCACACCTGGGATTAAAACAAAAACATTTTCTTATAATAGTTCTGTGTTTTTAAAGAAGTCAAAATTCCAGAATCCTCACTGCAAAACTCCTTGCTACTGGGCCTCCTCAGTGCAGAGCTGTGATTCAAGGTTCTCTGTCTGCCAGCAGAACCTAGCCATGCTGGTGCACACTTCAATCTGCGCCTGGCACTGCTTCACCTCTCCCCAACCCCTCCTTTGCTGGTCTGATACAGTCTCAGTGACTACCACACTACCCAAAACATCCCTACCCCTGTCTCTCTATCTCTCTTAGATGTCATTCCAACCACAATTTCCCCTCCCTACACTCCTCCTAGCCAGCTACACCCACACATATTACCTCTCCCTAGATTTACTTCTCCCCCATTTCTTTTCCAGAAAAGATCAGGCATCCAAGAGACAACAACTAAGCAGATAAAACAAGTTACAATAAGACAAGGTAAAAGTTTTCATATCAAGGAAGAGACCACTTGAGGTATATAAACAGACCCACATATTTCTGCTTGTGAGGACAACCCTAGCACTATGGATAGCTTCGACTGCAGTGACTTCTGTGGCCATAGGGAACAAGGGATAAGACAGTGAGATATCTCTATCTTGTGTCAATATCATGGGGGCCCCATAGGAGGATACACATCTTGAAGAGGAAAAAAATAGGACTGTCTTGAAAAAACAAGATAGATGCAAGGTTCGCAAGGTCTCTCTGACATCCACCGGGTATTGGAATAGTCAAGATTTTACAATGTCCTCTTCAGCTTCACTGTCTAACAATCAAGAAGACTTTGAAGGTTCTGACGTTTCCTAAGCATTGTACTTTCATTTTAACATTTATTTAATTTTTGAGGATGTTCTTGAATAGAACACCTTTATGTAAAACATTTAAAGAGAATGTGGGCTCTACTTCCTCTGTGGGCATCTACAGAACAGGCAAAACCACCCAGAGTGCTTTTTTTTTAAAAGTACTTCCTTAGGGTCAGCATGCCCTGTATTCTGAGGAAGTCAGAGAAAAAGGATGATCGTGGGCTATCTGAGGAATAGCCCACCACCAAGCTTTAGTCATGATGGGTTTGGCTTCTCAATTTTCTGAGAGAAAGAAGTGGTTTAACATTCTAACACAAGTGACTTCCTAGTTGTGTGCACATGGCCCAGCTGCCCACACCATGGCCCTTGCATTTACAAAGTGACAATTTTAATTCCCACGGTTTTAAAAGGAAAATTAAGTCTTGTGAAATACCTGTGCCCCATTTGATCAAATCTTTTTATGTCAATACTTGGAAATTAGAGTATACTGCACAAAAAGTGTTTGTAAGTTCATGCCCTAGAAGTCAAGGACAATAGTTTTGCCAAGCAATGCATTACACTGTGGCAGGCAGTGTAAGATGATGGGTGGCTCAGTAGATGATGGTTTTGCCATGGAGCCTGATGATCTGGTACAAGCAGTGAACCAAATCCTACAAGAAGTCATCTGAAGGACCCATGCATGCATCAAAATACAATACCCTTTCTCATGGATGAACTCCACATAGCAGTGTGTATGTCTATGCTTTATCATGTAAACCCTCTTAGAATTAGCATGTCAAAAACTATGAACAATACATTCAGCTACCTTTGCATTCAGTGCCTTAAACTCTTGGCCACAGGGGTCTGTGGAGCCCGGTGGCACCTCTGGAAGGAGTCAGGCTGGCTAGGAACCTGTAAGCACCATCTTCTTCACTCCTAAGCAGTGCTTTTCTGAGCAGTGTGTTGTTGCTTCAATTAGTATTCTGAGTGATGTCGGCTGTTCCCATGCCTGCCCTGTAACTGCACAGCCATGAGGAGCACGGGGCAATGCAGTTAAATAGAATCTTTAGAGCCACCTGCGGGAGACAATGCTAGCAATTTTATTTGTGGTGTATTAGTGAAACAGCAGCACTCATTCAGTTCGCAGAAGACCTCAACATCTGTCAGATGCTGGAGAATGTAGCTATAGATATCACAGTTTAGCTAGACCAAGTAGGTGTGTTTCCCTTATGTGGTCTTACACCATAAAGTGCCCTGTGACCTATGTAAGCCCTGCCAGGGAATCTGAGCACATATGCCCTTGAAAGTAATACAATGCATACAAGGTTGGGCTCATAGTTGTTAATCAAGGGGAGTACAATGACCACTAAATACCATATGAAACTTGATCACTCTACTACCACCTTTTAAGTATCCCATCCTGGTCATCACATCCCTCTTGATAAGTCTTTTATTCTCCATTTTCCATGGAAGTAGTGAGGTAGAAGAAAGGAATTGTATCACTCTGTAAAGTTTATTTCCTTTTTCTTTTCATGGATATCTGTGTGGGCAGGAAAATATGTATGCATATATATGTGCCCTTAGAGATCTCTAGGTAATGTGAAAAATCTTCTTGTATCACTCTCTAGCTTGTGTTTTGAAGTAGGGTTTATCATAGAACTCAGATCTCACATAATTCTAGTCTCCCTTACCAACTTGCTGTGGGACACACTGTCTCTACAGTAACAGGTGAGGTGTCTTGCACACTTGACATTTATGTGGCTTCTGGCCATGTGAACTCTGGGCCTCTAGTTTATGCAGCAAGTACTATTTAAATACTAAAACAACTCCCCAAGTCCCTAAGAAGCTGAAAGTTCACATTGAGCCTACTGTCCCAGTGTCATGATGGTGAATGGCCAATGTTCCTTTGAAGGGAAAACACAAGAGTGAGCCAGTTGAGAACCTGGGTTTAGACATTCAAGGTGAGTCTAAAGAGCCTTGCTAATCTATCTTCTACATACTTCAGTGGAGGATTCTGAACAGGGTCTGCACACCAACTAAAATCAGGGAAAGTGTGCTCCATGAAATAGCAAAAAAAGTTGATTTACTCAAACTCCTGAGTCATCTGGTGTCTGAAGAAGATACCTCACAAAGCTGATACCTGTAGGCACAGCAGAACTATCAGAGTGGCTGGAGGACATCACTACTCTGAAAATTCAGGTAGGGTCCATCTTCTCCAGAGGAGGTAAGTAGTGAGGTCAGGTGGAAAGGCCCAGGGCTTGCCAGGCCTCAGTTATGGCTAAAGGGCTTCTTTGGCAGCTAATGACTACTGAAAGAGGGATGGCCAGATTGTTGTTGTTAATTTAAGGGTGTGGGCCCTGGTAGGTGGCGAATGTTCCTGGTAGGGTGAGCATCCCTGTGCATATGAACAGAGATAACTGAACTTCAATGAGGTATTTTAAAAAATACATGTAGGTGGGGATCAAGGAACACGGGAGTCCCTTGAAGGAACCATAATGGGAGAGTAAGGAATGGATGTGATAAAAATATACCATAAGCATGCATGAAAACTCTCAAAGAATAAATGAAAAATACATTTTAAAAAATGAGTGAAGCCAAACAGAAAAAGGGATGGGGATCCTGCTTCCCAGAAAAGATCAAGACAGCAAGATCAATTGTCCAAGTAATCCTGTGACCCCAGGACCTGTCTTTACACAGTTTTACTGGGGTGTCTCCTTCATCTAGGAATATACATATATCAGCTGTGATTCCGTTTTGGGCAGGAATGGAGTCAACAGCTAGAACTAACCCCCAAGGAGGTGGGGAACAAATTCATGACATCTCTAGCTTGGGTGTGCCCAGTCTAGCTCCTTTCTACAGGTAGATGTCAGAGTAATAGGAAAACATTGCTTCAGAAGCAACAAGTGCGAAGCTGTAATAGTTTAAGGACAGAATGAGAATTAACATGGATGCTATGTTTTGCAAAGCTATGCTAGAGTTCCTGTGGTTTAAAGTGTGAGATGGCAAATTGTTGGGGACCTGAAAATGGAGACAAACAGCAGCATTAAGTGTGACAAAAGTACAGCTGATAGGATGTTTCAAATGCTACCTACGTGGGTAACATTGTAACATGGCATTCTGCAAGATATAAAGGTTGTGCATAATGCAACTCTCATTAGGCTGAGAACAAGTGGTGCTAATTTTATACAGAATCACACGAATGAAAAGTTGCCTCACTAATTTTTCAGGTGTATCTAATAAAATGTTTAAACTTACTTAGCAAACTTCTCACAATTACAACTCAGTGCACCTACAGTCATCATACCGTGTGGCTTTGCCCATGATTTAGGGATCCAAGGATTCCTTCTGAAATAAAGCGAACCCAGACTTTTTGGTGCACATGTCTGTAGTGCGGCATATGGGAGGGCTCTGAACAAGTGTGAAGCCTCAGAAGCTGAAGCCTGAGACGGGAAGTGTTGAATCCTCACCACACTAAGACAGACAACACTCCCGGTGGTGAAATGCCTTTAGCTACAGCTTCCAGTTTCTTTTCCTCCCACGTCCCACAGAACTGCAGGACTCTCAGATATCCCACACACCAGCTGTCCACTCTCCAGCCCACTCTCCTCCTCAAATGCAGTTTTGCATCCCAGCATTCTAATATTTAAAAAACATGTTTTTGAAAATATATGCCTGATTGGAAAACAAAGCCTAAGCTGGGATGTATTTCATTTCCATGAAACCAAAGACATGTCTGGAACACACAAGTCAATGTTGCAAGTTGAACCTCCTACAGCAGTGGTTTTCCTCCTTTTCTCCAAGGTTATGAAAGAAGTACAAGGTCATATACAAAGCTCACACTTAATGTCTGTTAGGAAATGCTTGAAACAACTCCTGAGACTGCCTGGAAAGTCCAGACTCTGTATATTAATTGATAAAAGTGTTTTAGCTTATTCCGTTAGCTCTTCATGATCATATTTTTTCCTGGTGCTTGGAATTGAACCCAGAACTTTGCACATGGCAGGCAAGCATTCTGCCATCATGTTTTATCTGTAGCTTACATTATTTACCTTTAAGAGAATGATTTGGATAATTAAGATAAGTAAAATTTCACCCCAGCTACCTACTCTTCTGACCAATATTTGAACACAATTGACAGAATTTCCTATTGACATTTACAGTACTCCTCCAAGCTCAAAGGACTGTGATGGGAAATACACAATTAAAATGTAATAACCAGGCTGGAGAGATAGCTCAGTGGTTAAGAGCACTGACTGCTCTTCCAGAGGTCATGAGTTCAATTACCAGCAACCATATGGTGGCTCACAACCATCTGTAATGAGATCTGATGCCCTCTTCTGGTGTGTCTGAAGACAGCTACAGTGTGCTTATAATAAATAAATAAATAAATAAATAAATCTTTAAAGTGTAATAACCACTGATGAAATGCATGCATGTAAATTCATGGTGCATCCCTACATGGAACCTTCTTAGGTTCTATAAGAGAATCAGTGTCTTATCTGTGTAAAGCAGTAGATATCCTGAGTATTCATATTTTAGAATATGAGCCTCAGAGAGCTCAGGTCCATACCGACTGTCAAATGGGATCATGGGTGGTTATTCTCTTGCTGAATAAAAGGAGAAAATAAATAAATAATTGAATGTGGGCAGTGTCTGAACCGGCATGAATAGGCATGGACACATTTCAAAATATCAAGTCTGAAGTATATACATGTGAAGCACAGTGACTCTGATGTTTGGGCCTCAGGATCAATAGGGAAAATTAGTATACATACTAGGGAGAAGTAGACGAGCAGATATAAGATCCAAATCCTTGTGGACTGAATTATAGATTCTATAGTCAAAAGAAACATTTCAATTGCTATTTAGCTAGATACCAGAAGAGGAAGATAAAGCCCAATGTAGAATGTCCAATGTCCATGTCAAGCTACGGTTATCAGATGACTATATTTAATTTAGTATGAGCATGCTTTACCAACAGCCCTTTAAAGGAGAGAGACTTTTAATTATCATGTGAAGTAACATGAGCTTAGTTGAGCTGTGAGACTCAGGGTTTAATTCAGGTCCAGTATCCAGTATTTACTTTCAGCTTGATCAACTTTTCTTTTTTCTTTCCAGTTGAGCAATGTCCACATCCTCTCCTTGCCTGATTCGCACTGATGTCAACCTCTTGCTTTTCTCCCATTACCTCAACTAACCATCTCTAGCTGAAATCAAGTGTGGAACGGCACTCCCCCTGTGCTCAGTGACTTCTATCTTATGTCCTTGTTATTTTTAGAAGACAGAAATGGGTAAATCAATAGCAGAACATCAGCAAGGAAGAAAACCTACATGAAATGAGATTCACAAACACTAGTGAAGTAACCTTAGCCAAGATACACAGGATGCCGGTTGATTGGAAAACTTTCCATATGTCAGCAGGCACACGCATTCTTTGAACTCACTTAGAAAAGTTTGTGCAGCCTTGCAAGCCATGCAAAGCGAGCACGGCCATGGAGGAAGAGGGGATCATGGAGTATCTCATGACAGACACCAATGAGAACATCAGCACAAAAAGAACAGCATTAAAGAATACCACACAGGGCTCCCATTAGAAGGGACCATGCTACAGTTAATGAGGGCCTTCCAGGCTTCCTCTGCAGAAGTGACAGAATCAGCTAAGTAAGATATGTGCTGAGACAGGTGCTATATATTTATATGACAAACAAGGAAACTAAGTAATAATGGCTTTACTTGTCCAGTGGCCACATTTACCATGAAATGAGATGAAACCCAATGTCAAATTCCAAAGCCTCACCCACATGCACACATTTAAATGATGAAATCAAACATTCTTCATCTCCAGTGTCAGAACAGCCAGAGCTTGCTGGTGTTTAGATGTAGAAGGTTCTCTAATTGCCACGGAGACGCCCATTAAGAACAAAGAATTAAGGAATTAAGACAAGAGAGAAATGAAAGGGGAGTGCCACTCTTTCTCTGCTACATATAAGGTGCATTTTAAATGATGGCAAATTTTAATTTTGAAACACTACCTGTGATTATGTATTGTTAAATGCTGTTTATCTGTCCATAGCAAAGCTAGAAGCAATTTGCTTGCAACAGAAATGAGTGGTTGGAGGAAAGTTAACAAAACCAGCAAACAGAAAAAGCATTGGGGACACATGTTTATAAGGGATCAAGTTTACATTATAGTTAAGATTAAATATGGTACGAAACAAAAGAATTAATTACGCACTGGGGCTCGGAGTATAATGTGCCCCCATGGTTATTTGTTGCTGAGTGATGATTTTGAAGATGAATTTTCTACTGAATCATCTTGGTTTTTACTGCTTCTTTTAATAGATTCCTGCTATCTATGATCATGAGTTTAGTGAGTATACACTGTTTTCTCTTAAATTAAAAGGAAATCAAATACAACACTGGTTTGGGAATTTAGTAACTCAACCATTTAAAAAAATGACTGTATCAAAGGACTTTTAATTACCTGGCCTCACTTTTATGCACTTTCCAGTTAAGAGCCAGAGGTCTATTCAAGAATATTAATGTTCACATCATCTTCAGAAATGTCTGGCTTTATGGTTTTCATTTTCTAATGTTG
>JADRCD010151263.1:0-10974 GCA_019843815.1 Montemys delectorum
AGTGTACTTTGAATCATAGTGGATGTTTTTTAAATTTTATGACAGTTTTTAAAATGTTAATATTAATAATATACTAGAATAATGTTCTTTGCAACTTTAGAAATTTATGGTGAAATGTTTTAAATTTCAACCTTAAAATATTTCAGAGATGACATAACTTTCTAAAATCTTAGGGCCAAATAATCAGTCAGTAATACGAGGAATAGGTCCTGACAATATCCCCACTTTACTATAGGAGCTTAATTTTAAATTAGGTTGGGGGCTGGCAAGATGACTCACTTGCCATCAGGCCTAGAGAGCTGAGTTAGTTCCCTGGGACTCACATGGTGGAAAAAATGTGACTTCTGCAAGTTATTCTCTGACCTCCACATGTGATCCATGGCATGTATCTCTTCCCCAACAAAAATAAGTAAATAAAAATTAAATAAAACTCTAAAATAGATTTTGCTAGGTATAGTGCTATATGCCTTTAATCCCAGCACTCAGAAAGCAGAGACAAGCAGATCTCTATGAATTTGAACTAAGTCCAGTCTACATAGTGAGTTTCAGGCCAGCCATGACTATGTAGTAAGACCTTCTCGAAAAAAACAAAAATAAATAAAATAGCTTTTTAAAAAGGAGCCCAGCAATGGTAATCCCAGCACTCAGGAGCAGACAAGTAAAGCTCTGTGAGTTCAAGCCCAGCCTAGTCTACAGAGTGAGTTCCAGGATAGCCAGGAAACCCTGTCTTTAAAAAAAAAAAAAAAAAATTAGGTTAGCCTGAATAAGCAGTTTGCTCCAGAGTCCATTTTCTCCACCATGAGGCAGCCTCTGCCACTGCTTCCTTCACAGGGTCTTTGGTGAGGAGACCTCTTCATTTTCTTGTATTACCAAAACTGGTTAGCTTACTTGAAAAGTTTCAATTTCTTTTCTCTTAGCTATCTCCTAAGAGGCTCTGACAATACCTGACTAATACAGATGTAGAGGCTCACAGCCATTCATTGAACTGAGTACACGGTCCCCAATGAAGGAGTTAGAGAAAGGTTCTATGGAGCTGAAGGGTTTGCAGCCCCTTAGGACGAACAACAATTACTAACTAGTACCCTCAGAGCTCCCAGGGACCCAACCACCAATCAAGGACTATACAGGGTGGGATTGAATGTACTGGAAGCAGGTATATAGTAGAGGATTGCAAATTCGATCATCAATAGGAGTAAAGGACCTCGGCCTTGTGAAGGTTTTGTGCCCCAGTGTAGGGGAATGCCAGGGCCAATAAGTGGGAGAGGGTGGGGTGGCAGGCATGGGGAAGGGGGAGGCAAAAGGGGTTTGTTCTTGCTTTTGTTTGTTTGTTTGTTTGTTTGTTTGTTTTGGAGGGGAAAATGGGAAAGGGAAAATGTACATGTAAATAAAGAAAATACCTAATTTAAAAAAAAAAGATAGGGTTTCTTTAAAAAATAAAAATAAAAAAAATAAAATAAATAAATCAAAAAAAAATTTCAGTATCCTGTCCCTACTCTCAAAAGGTAGAAGCTTCATTTTGGCCAACTCCTGATCACTCATTACATTTCAACTCAGATACAATCTTCATTCTTCCTAAAGATATCTCAAGGTCTTGCCCTTACTGCCCCAAAATGAAAATAGCACCAGCAGAGAGCTTGGTTAAATGTCCTTCCTCTTGGTCTCAGAGAACATGAAACTCATTGCTATCACAGCACTTATTGAACACATGGAGCAGATGTGTGGGATGTTTCTGGGCCCTCCTCTTCACCACCTGTCTAAATTAAACCATGTGTTCTGTAAAATAAGAACTTTTTTTTTAAAAAAAAAAAAAAAGCACTGTGTTGGGAGTTTTTAGCATATCCCAGGATATTTATTAACTACTGGTTAACAAATGATGATCATCTGTTTAGAATTCCTCATAACTGCAGAGATTTACCTTTGTTTCTAATGACTGAGTCTTCTCATGTTCAGCTAATACTGAGTAATGAACACTGGATTTCTTTGTCACTTTTGAAGCTTAAAAACAGACAAAGAAACAAAAAATTAACATAGAAAACCAGGCATGATATTAAATATCTTTAAGTCCAGCACTCAGGAAGCAGAGGGAGGTGGAGTTCTGTGGATTCAAAGCTAGTCTATACATAGCCAGATCCAGACCAACCCTTTGTCATACAAAACAAAACAAAAACTTACAGAATTAGCTAACAATTGAAAACTGACTAATATGCTATTTAGCCACTATTAACACAATCAAAATGCATAGGACCATTATAGTAAGTGGTTACATAAAGTGTCTTCAAATTAATAGAAGACAGATCTATATAATTATGAAATGTTTATTTGTGGTTACTTGTAATTTGTAGTTAAATATTTTATTTGAAAACCTAAAGTTAGTCAGGCAGTGGTGGTGCACATCTTTAATTCCAGCACTCAGGAGGCAGAGGCAGGTGGATCTCTGAGTTTGAGGCCAGTTTGGTCTAGAGAGCTAGTTCCAGGACAGCCAGGGCCCAGAGAAACCCTGTCTTGAAAAACCAAAACCAAAAAGATAAAGAAAAAGAAAAAAAGAAATAAAGAGAAAAGAAAACCCAAAGTTAACATTCTGGAGTCACCTTACAAGTACTAACGGATTGAAGAAATGGTTAAAATGAATAATACTGCAATCGAGCTCAGGAAAAATCACTGATGCAAACACCTAATTTAGATTTTAATTTTAATAATCCTGAGCTGAAGAGCTGCATAAATGGCTCAGTGTGTAAAATGTTTGTTGAGTAAAAATAAAGACCTGAGGACCTAGAGCCTCCACATGCACATATTTGTGCACTCACACCACTTCCAGCATACAATGAATTGCTGCTGATGCTCTGACAGAACTGGACAATGTTTGATAGTTCAAGATTCAAGGTTACTTGATGTCCTCAGAGTCTCAAGCTCCATTTCTATCAGGAGCTAGTAGCATAGCAAGGGGGCATTTGTAACTTTAATTTTTTCAAATCCTATTTTTTAAGATTTATTTATTTCATGTATATGAGTACACACTGTAGCTGTACAGATAGTTGTGAGCCTTCATCTGATTGTTGGAAATTGACTTTTAGGACCTCTGCTCATTCTAGTCAACCCGCTTGCTCAGTCCTTGCTCGCTCCGGCCCAAAGATTTATTTATTATTATAAATAAGTACACTGTGGCTGTCTTCAGTCACACCAGAAGAGGGTGTCAGATCTCATTACAGGTGGTTGTGAGCCACCATGTGGTTGCTGGGATTTGAACTCAGGACCTTCGGAAGAGCAGTCAGTGCTCTTACCCACTGAGCCATCTCACCAGCCCCTCATATTCTATTTTTAATGGTGGTTCTTAAATGCTTTAACCTTCCTTGTAACAACCCATCAACCACCAGATGTAGTGGGAAAGAAAGAGTACAGGGATGGGGGTGGACCTGTTTAAAAAGGTTCTTTGGAGCAAGTCCCATCTGTGAGTATGGAAATCAGCAGTCCAGTTCACAGGTTAGCAGGCAGCGAGCGGCAGCTCCATCCACTCGCAAACACCTCATGGATACACCAGCAATCCAGTTCAGGTGAGTCGGGTTAGCAACAGCAGTGGCACGACCTAACAGAGATAGCCAGGCCACAGCCTCTGTCAGGAGGGGCCAGCAGGAACACCAGGTGTGCCTCTCTCAGGAAAGCAAAGACTCAAGACCCACAAGCATTGCACAGCTAGGTGTATCAGCAAGCCAATTGCTCTGTCACTCTGTGGAGTCCTATTTATACCCTCCAAACATCATGTGTCCTCCATGGGTCTTGCCTCTGCACGTAGCATGCCTTAGTACATGTCCTGCCTCCGCGTGTGCATGCAATCAGCCTGAGTCCTTGAAAGCTGCAACAAACTGCAGTATACCACCACAATGTTTTTGGTGTGTTTCTCTCTATGGTGTCCTGACAAATACAGCTCAATTATTCAGTGTAAGAGAGACCAATACATGTGTATCATTAGCAAAGAATCCTCATCACATGTCCTTTCACGTGCTTGCTTTAGCAAACATCCTCTCTCCTGTTTCTGCTTCAGTGAAACATTCCTTCATGAGTTAGTCTTAGCCTTTCACACCCACATCCATTTTAACAAAACATTCCTTCACATGTTTGCCCCAACAAAACACCATCCAACCAACTTTCAACTTTCGAAAGAACCCTTAAGTTTCCACTTCAGGCATTTTTAGTTTACTTTTCATCTTTTAAAGGATTTATGATTCCCTGATGCTGATGGAACGGCCTTGGCTCCATATTCTTGGGGTCTGTATTATGATTCTTTTGTTAAGGCTCTAAAAGCCATGCATCTTTTTTTCCACCTTTAATATCATCAGATCTATTGGGCTGGCAATACACACGGCTGAGACATTAGCTTCACTGCCTGAACCCCATCTACGTTAGGCCTACATGAAGCAGGTGACTTTTATATCATTCACTGTATAAGATAGAACACATTCCCAAATGTGAGACATATGCCTTTACTCTTCCAAGTTTTCTGACAGGTCTGTGCCTCTTTCTTAGTGGTGGGAGGCATAAAATGCTGTAAATACCCTACTGCATTCACTAAGGCTTCTGAGTCATTTAGAGTTTTATCTCTCTCCCATTGAACAGCAAGAGCTCCAGTAGACAGAGAGTATTTGTGCAGTTGGACTGGCATGATGCCATCGAAACACTTCCTAACAGTCCTGGGCAAGATGAAAGCTTATATCATCCATCCTAAATGAAGGTGAGCTTCTTGGCTTTCCTAGCTAGTTATGATCCTGGAGCTGACCCTGTAAAGGTGTTAAATGTTGTCAGCAGAGGTGTTAAATGTTGTCAGTGCTAAATGTTGTCAGCAGAGGGTGCTGGAGGAACACTGTCAGAGGATGGACACCTCTCCTTTTTTCATCACACTACTCCAGCAATGGGGGAGGAAGCTGCTCCCTATCTACAACTTATATCTTTTAGAGTTCTCTTTATATACCTTGGTGGCTAAAATGCATCTAGTCAATAACAATCAAAACATTCCCTGTTCAACTTACTGCACGACGTCTGTCCCCTGAGAGGAAGAAAATACTCCCTTAGCAAACCTCGTTCTGCTAAACCAGTTTAGCAAAACAAAACAAAACAAAACAAAGCAAAACAAAAGAGGAAGTAGAAACAGACCCAAAAAAGAAAAACAATTAACTTATACTATAAAAGTATATATATAAACTCTGAAAGTTTCAGATAAAATGTTTGAATACATAAAAAAAATTAAGAAAAAGTAGAGTAATAAGACATCAGTTTAGTTTTAGATGTCCCTAACACATTACAAGATAAACAAACATGCCGGGTTTTTGTAAGATATACGCCCCTGCACTGCTCTCAAGCAGGACAGTAGGCCTGGATCTTCAGCCATCCAGGTAACATGGACATGCATTAGCTGCATGGGAAAGGGCTTCTTGGCCCTTTGTATTATCTGGATGGCAAAACCTCCAGAACCACACTTTTTGTACCATTTAGTTTTCACCCTTTATCATATTTGATAACTCACTCTATCTTCCATTTCAATCTCTACTCTGGTTCTCTTTCCCAAAGTCTTCCTTCTACTTTATGAACACAAGATTAAACAGAAAACATTGTCTGAGTTTGGCTTCTTTAACTTAATATTTACTCTACAAATGGCAGTTACATTATGGCTGAGTAAGACTCTATTGTATACATATACATTTCCTTAATTCATCTGTTGATGGGTGCTCCCTCAACCTTAAGTTCTGCTGGCCTAAAATTTTTTGATTTCCCATGGGAGTACTCCTGCCAGGAGCCACAACAAAAATTCAATTGACCTGAAAGCTCGAGATTTTCCTCTGGCCTGTTTGGGCTTCTGATACCCTTAAACCAACAGGCTAAGAAAGGAGTAGGATTATTAGGAGGGATGACTGATCCAGATTACCAAGAGGAAATTGGATTGCTTCTCCATAATGGAGGTAAGAAAGATTATATCTGTAATTCAGAAGATCCTTTGGCATCTCCTGGTGATACCATGTCTTGTGATTAAAGTCAATGGAAACTACAACAACCTAATCCAGACAGGATGAGAAAAGGTACAGACCCTTCAGGAATGAAGGTATAGCTTACTCCTCTAGGAAAAGTGCCAAGACCTTGCTAAGGATAGAAGAAATACTGAGTATGTAGTGGCAGGAGGTAGTTACAAATACCTGCTAAGGCCACATGAGCAGCTGAAGAAATGAGGACTCTAAGTGGCATGTTCTGTCATATTTAAAAAATGTGTTAGTACAAATATTTGCGCTTTATTTCCTTAATGTCTTTATCATGTAATATAACATCAATTAAGAGACTATCAGTGATTATCATATTTAAGTTCAAGGTACTAAAAGAAGATCCCTCAAGAAATATTGCTGCCTATTCTAAAAATCTGTAATATGTGTGAGGTTGTATGAGGGACTATTATATCACATTTGGCATAATTATGAGCTGATTAAATATGTAATATGTTTGTGACCATACATGAGATGGTTATTATCATGCTAGCTATAATTATCTGGCTATTGTTTTCACTTGGAAATTAAGTGTGATATATGGAAATATGACTGTGTCAAGTTAACAAGGAATGGACTTGTAGTGGCTATTCTTAGTTGCCAACTTGACTACATCTAGAACTGACTAAAACCCAAGCAGCGGGATATAACTGTGAGTTTTTTCTTAAGTAAATCATTTGAAGTAGAAAGACCTACTTTTAAACTGGATTTTTTGTGTGTGTGTGTGGTGAAAAGATCCACCTTTAATCTGGACCACACCTTCTGCTGCAGCCTGTATAAAAGACACAGAGAAGGAAGCAACCAGGCACTTCAGAAGCAGATCTCTGTGAGTTTGAGACTTGCCTGGTCTACAGAGTTAGTTCCAGGACAGCCAAAGAAAAGAGGAGGCTCTTTTTGCCTGTTTGCTCTCACTTGCAAGCCGATTTATTGATGTTAGAACCCTACTTCTTTGGGATTCTGGTATATAAAGAAGACCAATTGAGAAAACCAGACTCATGAACTGTACAGTTACTGGCCTCTTGGACCTTACATTGGCAGACAGCCATTGCTGGTTGTCTATCATTCTATCATTCAGTTCCTCTAGAGAACCCTAATACAATAGGCATGTATTCTGATTCTATAACCTGGCTATTGTGAATAGGTATGTAGGTATTTGACTTTGATTTCATTGGATATATACCCACAAGTGTACAACTGGATCATATGTATGTATTTATTTATTTGGTTTTTGGAGACAGGGTTTCTGTATAGCCCTGGCTGTCCTGAAACTCACTCTGTAAACCAGACTGGTCTTAACGCATAGCTCTGCCTACCACTGGCCCGAGTGCTAGAATTAAAGGCATTTACCAACATTGCCAGTCATATTTTCTTTTGATTTCCATGGTAGGTGCATTACTTTACATATCCATTAAGCTGTGTTGTTTAAGGGTTCCTTTTTCCCTATATCCTGAACAGAAAAAAAAATTAAAAAGAAACTCTTAAAACTTTTTTTTAAAGATTATTTTTATGAGTGTTTTACTTGCATGTACCTGTGCATACTACATACATGCCTGGTGCCCGAGCAGGTGGTAAGCCTCCATATGGATGCTGGGAATAGAACCCAGGTTCTTTGCAACAAGTACTCTTAACCACTGAGCCAACCATCCAGTCCCAAATTTGTCTTATTGATGACAGACATTCTAACTGGGGTAAGATGGCATCTCAATATAGTTTTGATTTGAATTTTCCCGATAGTTAAAGACATTCATTATTCATGTATTTATTGGCTGCTTGTATTCCTTTTCAGAACTCTGTTCAACTTATCTGTTCATTATTTCCTGGCCGATTTTTTTTCTTTTTAATCTCTTGAGTTTTAAAAATGTTTAGATGCCAATTCTGTCAGCTGAATAGCTCACAAGGATTTTCTTCCATTTTGTAGACTGCCTCTTCACTACTTCTCCAAGATGCCCAAACTCCATTCTATATCATCCCATTGGTTGGTCACTTCTTGACTTCTTAGGCTAGTGTCCTATTTAGAAAGTCCTTGTGTATATCTTTAAGTTTTTTCCTGTTTTCTTCTTTCAGGTGTTAATTTTAGTTTTCCCAGCACCAATTGAAGATGCTGTCATTTCTCCACCATATTTTGGCATCTTTGTTGAAAATTGGGTGTTTGTAGCTCCATGGGCTTATTTCAGGGTCCTTAGTTCTATGCCATTGTTGGTCTCTATCTGGTTTTGCGTCAGTACCATGCTGTTCTTGTTACTACTGTTCTATGACAATATGAGATCAAGTGTTGGGATACCTATAGTACTGCTTCTTGCTCAGGACTGCTTTGACAACTTGCGGTCTTCTGTGTTTTTAGGAGTCTAGCTCAAATTTTAGGAGTTTAGTTGTCATTAATGTCATTGGACTTTTGACTAAGATTGCACTGATTATATAGATTGCTTTTGGCAATAGTCATTTTCCTCAGGCCAGTCGATGAACATATTTTTCTCCATCTTCTAGTGTCTTCAATTTCCCATGGTTCTACTCTTTTCACTAGAAAAGTCTCTTACTTCGTCTGTCCGTCCATCCTTTCTTCTTTCCATCTTTCCTTCCTTTCTTGAGACAGGATGTATCTATGTAATTCTGGCTATCCTGGACCTTGCTATATAGACCAGACTGGCCTCAAACATCTTGCCTCTGTCTTTCACGTGTTGGAATTAAAGGCATGCACCACCACACTCAGCCTGATTTTTTTTTTCAACATGTTCTTTATCATTATATAGAAAAGCAACTGGGGGTGGAAAGATGGCTCAGTGGTTAAGAGCACTGACTGCTCTTACTGAGGTTCTGAGTTCAATGCCCAGCATCCACATGGCAGCTCACAGCCACCTGTAATGGAATCCAACGCTCTCTTCTGGTGTGTCTGAAGACAGTGACATACCAGTGTACTCACATACATAAAATAAACAAATCTAAAAAAAAGAAAAGCAACTGATGTTGATCTGCATCTTGCTACTTTGATGAAAATTTTTAGATATAAGACTTTTCTGGTGTTATCGTGGTCTTTTAAATATAGGCTCACAGTCTGAAATAGGGATAATTGGACATCTTCCTTTCCCATGTGTATTCTTTATTTCTCTCTTGCCTTACTGCTCTGGCTTAAGAACTCAATAACTACATTGGAGAACAGTGGAAAATAGACATATTTTTCTTTTTAAAACTGTTTGTTATGTTTATTTTGTGGTGGCCAGTGCTTGCCATAGGATGCCAGTGGTCAGAGAACAACTCTCAACATTAGTTCTCTGTCCTTCCACCATATGGGTGCCAGGGACTGAACTCAACTTGTCAGGCTCAGTATTAAGCACCTTTACCTGATACTCTATCTCACTAATTACACATTGCTTTCTTATTCCTGATTTTACAAAGAATGCTTTCAATTTTTTTCTTCACTTAGGGTTTGTTATAGATTTTCTAATTTTTAAAAATTATTTTCCCGTTTTCATGTGTGTAGTGTGCAAGTATATATATGCATATTTGCAAGTATAGGCACACATGTGAGTAAGTGCATGAACACATGGTGCTCATGCAAGTAGGGATTCAAGCTGATGTAAGATATCTCCCATCACCCTTCTCTTATTCATTGAGGCAGGAACTCTCAATTCAACTGAGAGTTCACGGATAAGGTTAGTCTCACTATAGACACAAGTGTACACACAAGCACACACGGCATTTACATGAATTCTGGGAATCTGAATTTTAGTCCTCAGATTTCTTTAAGTACTTTAACCATGGAGTCATCTTCATAATCCTTAATTTTAAAACTATACTTACTTATGTTTGTGTGTAAATATGCCACGCCATGCACATAGTCAGGAAACAACTTTCAGGAGGAATTCACAGTCTACCAGGTAGATCCTGGTGATTGAACTCAGGTCGTCAAACTTGGAGGAAAGCATTGTCTTACTATGCTAAGATATGGTCCTTCATGACCTAATTGCTTCAGGACAAGTGTGAAAGGGTAATGAACTTCGTCAAATGCCTTTGTCAAATACATGAATCTACTGAGATGATTACATTTTTGTTGTTGTTCCATTCAGATTTTATTTGTGATTTCTGTCCCTGATTGTACTTATGTGCTATATTAATTTACTAATTTGCTTGTTTTGAACCACTGTTACATCCTTGGAACAAAACTAACTTGATCATGTTGTACAATGTTTTCAATGTAATATTAAATCTCAGTTTACAAGTATTTTATTGAGAAAATCTACATCCATGTTCATAAAGGAAACCAGCACTAAAACACCATGAGCTGTGAGGAAAGGTCAAAAAGGAAATGGGAGACAAAAAAGTGTCACATTTTCAGTCATAGTTAAAATCTGAATGGAACAACAAAAAAAATGTAAGTTGAAGTTATAACTTTGCACTGGTATGGAATTTATAGATTGATGCAGATTTAAAGTTTTCATTGGTGAGAATTTCTTTTCTTTCTTCTTTTTTTTTCGAGACAGGGTTTCTCAATGTAGCCCTGGCTGTCCTGGAACTCATTCCGTAAACTAGGCTCGAACTCAGAAATCTGCCTGCCTCTGCCTCCTAAGTGCTGGGATTAAATGCATGTGCCACCACTGCCCAGCTGGTGTGAATTTATTATATTAATATAAAATTTGAAATTAATATTCTTATTCTTTGATAGGTATTTTAACTATGCAACTTATCTAAGAATATAAGGCCAGTCCTTCTAATAACTGCCATTACAAACTGTTTAGGATGATTAAATAATATGAATTACAGGCCAGATAGTAAACTCATAGTTGTATTATATTGATTTAATTATAATATGATGTTTTTAATTTACTCAAATTGAAATGACTAAGAATAGTTAAGGTTTAACAGTTCAGATATACTTTGCATAGATAGTCTTCAAAAGCATCAGAAGTCCACAGAATACATTTAAGGCTGTTTCAGTATTAAAGATCATTTGACTAGAGATATG
>JADRCD010151268.1:0-12574 GCA_019843815.1 Montemys delectorum
AATAAAATTTTTATGATACAGTCCTATGAGGAAAATGTATAATTTTATATTCATATATTAAAAAATAACAAAGAGCACAAAATGTCTTAATGATGAAACATACAAATTGGGAAAACATAAAACACTAGATGGCAGAAAATATTAAAAATTGGAGTCAGAAAAACTATGGAATAGGATTAAGGAAAACAATACAAAGAGTAAATGAATCTTAGAATGAATTGGTTCTTTGTGAAGGTAAGACACTTGGTCCAACTAACCAAAAGAGATAAAGAGAGGGCACAAATGAACAGAACTAGACTTTTTCTGAGAAGAAGGGGAAGAGCTTAACAGGTCAGGAGGGGAGGTGAAAGGGAGAGACTGGGAGAAGAGGAGGGAAGGGAAGCTGCACTGGGATGTAAAGAAAGTAAGTAACTTAAAAATTATAATGAAAAAATTAACAGGGAAACATTATAACATAGTGGAAATAATTTAGAATATTATAAAATGATACTTTACTGTCTTGTACTCCATTGAGTATAACCTAAAAGAAATGGACAAATGTCAAAAAAGAAAAGTAAGACTAAAACCTACAAGAAATGAACAGGTTTCTAGATTCAGCCAAGCCACTAAAATAAAACCTTGAAAACATCAACAACTTTATCAGACAAGTAGAAAACACTAAAATAGTAATAAAATGCCTTCCAGTTAAAGAACGCCTGGGCCAGACATATTCAAAGCATAATTATATCAGATTTCCATAAAATATTTATATTCAATTCTCCTTAAATGATTAAAAATAAATAGAAAAAGGAGCACTCTCAAATTCTTTTATAAAGATAATATCAAGCTAATAATAAAACAACAAAAAAATAAAACCACACATCTATATCCTGGATTAACATAGATTTTAAAATATTAAATATAATACTTATAAAAATGATACAAACATATATCAGAAAGGTTGTCGCCAATGGAAAATAATTGGCTTTATCCTACAGATGCAGTTATTCAAGCACTTAAATATATTTTATGATAAAAATTTACACTATCATATAGAAAAATGCAGAAAGAATATTTGACAAAAATTAACATGCCTTCATGGTAAAAGTCCTAAAGAGTATAGGACTAGGGGGATATGTGTCACTGTAATAAAAAGTATATATGAATCAACAACAGCCAACAGCATCCTAAATGGAAAAAGGATCTTGAGCAATCAGGAACAAGAAAGGAATACTGGCTGGGCCCATTTGTCTCAACAGTGTGCTCAAAGCATTAACTCAAGCAGTAAGATAAGAAAAGGAAATTAAACTAATACAAATGACAAAAGAAGTCAAACTATTCCTATTTTCAGACAACATAATGTTATACATTAGGGTTCCCAAAAATACTACCAGAACAGTTGTAGAAAAGACAATTTCAGCAAATGTACAGAATATTGAAACAACTTTCAAAAATCAACAGCTTTTCAATATGACAACAACAGACTTACAAAGAAAGAGATCAAGGACACATCCACATTCCAAATAGCCTCAAAAATTGAATTATGTAGGAATAAACCTCACCAATGGGTAAAAGATCTATACAATGAAAGTTTTAAATACCTGTAAAAGAGATAAATACAGTCAGAAGTGGAAAGACACCCTACATTCATTGATTCGTATAATTAATATTGTGAAAAACCCAATCCTTCCAAAAGCCATTTACAGATTCCAGTCAACATCCCCATCTCATTCTTCACAAAAATGGATTTTTAAATTTAACATTCCCTGTCACTGATATATTGATTTCGTCTATCACATCTTCTATAGCTGAGATTGTTTTCTTCCATCTCTTGTATTTGTTGGTGATGCTTGTGTCTGCAATTCCTGTTCTCTTACCTTGGTTTTCCATCTCCAGGATTCCTTCAGTTTGTGTTTCCTTTATTCCTTTTATTCCTATTTTTATTTTTTGGACAGTTTTATTAAGTTCTTTCACTTACCTGATTGTGTTTTTTTGTATTTCTTTAAGGGAGGTATTTATTTCTTCCTTAAAGGCCTCTATTATCTTTATAAGATGGGATTTAAGGTCATTTTCTTGTGCTTTGTTTGCTTTAGGATATCCAGGGCTGGCTCTACTAGAATAGCTGGGCTCTGGTGGGGCCATAAGACCCTGGCTCTCTAATATTTTAACAGACTAAATCAAAAGTAATTTTCTCTTATGCTTCATGTAGAAAGATTTTCAAATAGTTTTAAAGAATTTCAAGTTTGTCACAAAGTGATTTAAAAGAACCTAAAATTGCAGTTAAATCACATAATTTTACAGTATTGAATTATTTGTGAATGAAAATGCAATTTTTGATACCTTAAAAACTCTGTCATTATTAGCTTAACAATAGAGAACTACAGGACTTTGCTTTATATTTTATTTAAATGTTAGGGAGGCTTTGAATATCTCATTAAAATTAATAATGCCATGTTAACATAACCAAAGCTGTTACTATTGTATAAATACTCATGAGTCTAATACACTTACAGAGAGATTTTAAGAAGGCAGCTTGCTGAAGCATACTAGAATATTAAAGGTAATACGTAATATAATGATAGAAGTATCTGTCTATATGCATGGAGACACTTTTGCAGTTTTCACAGTTTTATTGAAAAATTACTTTCAATTTTTTCTTTTTTAAAAAAAGATTTATTTATTTATTATTATATGTAAGTACACTGTAGCTGTCTTCAGACGCACCAGAAGAGGGCGTCAGATTTCATTACGGGGGGCGGGGGTTGGTTATGAGCCACCATGTGGCTGCTGGGATTTGAACTCATGACCTTCTGAAGAGCAGTTGGTGCTCTTCCCCACTGAGCCATCTCACCAGCCCTCTCAATTTTTTTTTCTTAACCCTAAATTTCAGTTAGTCAAGTAGAAAACACCAAAGCAGGCTTTAGGCCTCTTTTTCCTTTGCATTCTAGGTCCAGGGACTTGTTTCACCAGGCAAGGGGTTTGCCATTAGGGCCTTGCCTCTAATCCCTTCTTTTCTTTTCTTTTTCTTTTTTAAAAGTCTTTGAACTTTTTAATGTTTAATAATTGAGGTGTAATTTACATAGAGAATGATGAATGATTAGAGGAAGAAGAGACCACTCTGGACAAAAGTGTCAAGAGAATAAAGATGGATTTGATTTAATGAGCCTGGAGAGCAGGCAAGCCTAAAAAAAAAAAAAAAAAAGTAAGACACAGAACAGAAATTAAAAACATAGTTAGGAATGTCCTTGGGATACTGGAAGGCCAATAAACCATGGCAAAGTAAGTCTTGAGGAGTTTGTAATACTGGATGAGGCAAACTGTACAAGACTTGCTATACATAGAGAATAAGAAAAAGGCTCACAAAAGGATAATGTGGAATGGAACTAACAGCCATATTTGGGAACCATAATTGGGTGACAAAGTAAATTTCTTGTCTTATTTGCCTGTGTGTATGTGTGTGTGTGTGTGTGTGTGAGTGTGTGTGTGTGTGTGTGTGTGTGTGTGTTTACCGGAAATTGGACATAGGTTAGCATATATACTGGAGAAACATTCTTTCACTGACATCTGTTTGCAGCCCATGAGTCTACATTATTAATAATAAGTAAGAACTGTTCTTCAAAACTAAAAGAAAATGGTGAGTAAAAATGAGTGATAGGCAAAATTAATGAAAGCAAAAAGCTGTCTAAAATAATCCCAGAAAATTGACAGAGGCTTAAATTACTTTAAAAAACAAACAAACAAAAACAAAAATATTGAAAAAAAAGAGAGTAACTCTGTACTTTAATTCTTATTTTTCCTTTGTCACCATAAGGACTCTTTCAACTATATCTATCTTAATTTCATTAAATGGTAAATCTCCTCTGGGGTCATAGATGTTTCTTTCTGTTCTTTCTCATCTATTCCTCTAATCTTATAGTGCTTTTAGCACAGAGCTTTCCCTTTTTTCCAAGGTAGAAATCAGATATTGTTAGGCACTTCTATAATTTCCTTTTCTTTCCAATTTGAAATACATACATATATATGAATTTATTCATATATATGAATATATGTACTTGAAATACATACACATATATATATATGTAATTTTTATTAAACTTGTTCTCTCACTATTTTATTCTTTTTGCATTTTTTGTGATAATTTTTCATGTCCTCAACCTCCATCTAGTGGGAAAGTAAATTAAATGAGTTTATTTTAGTGAAAAGGCCTTTATTGAAGCCAGACAATAAAGGCCTTTATTGTCTTTTGAAATATACAATATATTATAAAATTATCAAGATTATTTCATGAATTCTCTTTATAACCAAGGACATAAGTCTTACCAGCTGAAGAATTGCATACACATAAAATTATCTGACACAACTCTTCTAGAAAAAAACACATATTTTTGACTAAGCTGTTCCACTCTTAATCTTTAAGATTCATAATCCTCTACAAAGGTTAAAGCCTGCTACACACAAGTGCCCTCTTTCAATAAATTAATGCTAATCTTACATCTTTGGGAATAAAGTTTACCAGAAAGGAAATTGGTATTGTTTATTGCTTTTTTTCCCCTGTTTTGAGTAGAATTTTATGCTTGTGAAAATGAGATACCAACAGCAATCAGGATTAAAAGGACAGTGGGCCAGTTTCCTCCTTCAATTCTGCAAGCCAATTTCACTGTTACTAGTAGCCTGCCTGCTCTTGCTCCTGCAGGCAGAAAATTAGGACAACATCTGAGGAGGTCTAGGACAACGACAACTGTCCACCAGGGACCAAGATTGGTAAACCAATTTTCACTTGTGAACAATGCCAGAATTCAACCCATATGTCTCCCACGGTGAAGCACTGTAGTGTGTCATTAACCCACTGTGCCATTTAGCAGCTTCCCTCTGCTTGCTGTCTTGTGAATTAACCACAGTAGAGCTTGAATTCCTTTCTCCTAGAAATTTTGCTGGATGAATAGCAGCCCTCTGTAATGAGGGAGCGGGACACAGGTTTCTGAAATGTTCAATTGAGAGCACTAGCAATTTGCCATTCAGTCTGTTCTATCATCCTTATTAGGATGAGAAATCACAATTGGAAAGTTCATTGCGATGTGCTGTCAAACCTGATATCATGTAATTTTAATATGTAATACTGTGCTTAATAATTAATGGCTTCAGCTCTGTAGGTGGGATCTGAATTTGGCTCCAAAAGTGAAATCCCTCTGGGCTGTAATATTCTTTGAAGCCCCAACATCTTATGAAGTTCCCCTTCAGTCTGCCTTCTAGTGTTCTTATTTAAATGATCTGTCATCTAATGAATCTAAATCAAAACCTCCAAGCTTAAAATATATGACAAAAAGCTGCTTCTGGGTGAAGAGTTTGGATCCAAATAAAAACATTTCTGTGCCATGGCCATTATCACATGCAGTTAACTGCTGGGAAATACTGACGTTCAAAAGATATGGGGGAAAGGTACTTGCTTTCTCACGCAGTTTATGTTTGCAGTTGATAAAAATGCAAGGCAGCATATGCAGACATTATGCAGAAGCCCCATTCACATGGTAATTCCTCTGCATTTGAATAATTTCTTTTCAGGTGCTCTATGAATGCCAGACCCTGGGAGGATTTGAGTGTCCCCCTTCCTTAGATTGTCCATGACCACATTTTCCTATCTGGAACCTACTTTTGGTCAAAGGACACTACTATGTAGCTGTTGCCCTTGGGATATTCTAGACCAGAAGCCATGTTTCAGAGATGGCATATATTCTGTTGGAATTATTCTTAATTCTTTTAGCAAAAGTCATTGGGTTAAGTGCTACATAACCAGAAAAAAAAATTAGACCTTTTAAAAACCAACCAATAAATAAATAAATAAATAAATAAATAAATAAATAAATACATAAATAAATAAAACAGCCTGAGGTATCAGTGAAGGACACTGGCCTTCACAAGCACCAATAATGACCTACTTTTCTATAGTGTTAGGTGAATGAATTGGTTAGTCTCATAAATCTACACCTTCCTGATGTTTACATTCAGAAGCTCTGCATATAATTTTAATTGTAACAAGACAGAATGTTAAAAATACTGTTAGCTTTTTATTACATTACTCCAACAAAGCCCCTGAGCAGTGATATAAGTAAATGCATTTTATTTTGACTCGCACTTTCAGAAATTGATGTCCTGAATGGGCTGGCCTCCTTTTGGTTCTTGAGATAAGGTGTCACATTATGGTAGGAAATGTGTGGTAGGACAATGGTGCCGACCTCATGGGTAGGAAGGAATACAAAGCTGTATAAAGTCTCACTTCCTACTTAAAATTTCTTCCCCACAATAACCAGAAGGTATCCTGCTAAGCTCTACTTCTTGAAGACTCTACTCTTCCCAACATCACTAAGCTGAGAGGCCAAGACTATGATGCAGGGACTTTGGAGGATAATGCAGATTCACACTAAGCGCAAACTAATTCTGACTGCTGAAAACATTCAGAATTCTTTAGAATATCTGAAATACATTAAAAACAAGAAAGAAAAATATCTATAGAAAACTTTGTCCAAAGCTAGACTTGTCAGGTTGCCTGTTCAGTGCAAATCAGTTGATAATAACTGACTTAGAACTCCATGTTCACATGATTAATGACTTTGTGGCTATTTCTAACTGAAAATTTTTGTATAAAGCATGATGCCTTTCATTTGGGCAGAAGATAAGACCTTCTCTGTGTCTCTCACTAGCATCTAGGACCATAAGGGACCATTTATTCAAACCTATGTTAGAGGTTCTTATGACAACTGGCTGCTAAAGCAACATGGCAAATGATGGATGCATGCTGGGTGTCGTTAACTTCACCAATACAGCTCTTTAAGTAATATTTTCTTTTCATTTTGTTTTGATTTTTTGAGACACAGTATAGCCATGACTGGATTGGAACTCTCTATGAGGACCAGGCTAGACTTAAATTTGTAGAGATACTCAAGCCTCCAGAGTGTTGTGATTAATGGTGTACACCACATGCTATGTCTACAAATAGTATTTTTCATGCCAAAATTTTCTTTTAAGTACTCAAGGTATTCTTTTATAAGAGGCATACTTGAGTATATTTCTAGCATTATAATGCACTTGTGATAAGGCCTTTGGGTGTTTATACTATTTAATGTAAACAAACACTATATGAGGCATCCATTTTGTGGTTAACCTTGATGTAAATAAGTACTATACAGGTTTCCAATTTGTGGTCAACTTGCTACCTAGCAAAAAATGTACCATAGATAAAACATAGATAATATGTTTTTACTAGAGTGAAAAAAAATCTCCTAGACTTCAATTATGAAGATAATTAACAGCATGCAATTAGTAGTTTAGCAAAGCTGGTTATATCAGCCTATCAGAACTATTAAATACAACTGTTATTCAGCATTCAACTATATACTTGTAATTAAATAATCTTTCTAAGTGTATTTTAAGGGTTTTAAATTCAAATTATAATCATCCAATTTAATGTAATCCATACTTGTGGAATTATTTGTGACATCTATATCTACAAAGAGAAAATAATACAAAAGTCATTAGGGGGAAATATGGCCCAGTTGACTTCCAGGGACTTCTGGTTGGTGGCTGAAACTTGACATAGTGCGAAATTCTGTGGGAACTGGTGAACACTGAGAAAGGGTATAATTTACAATTGTGTTGGTTGTCTAGACCATAGATAAACAAACTTCCTCATCAAAAGGTCCAGATAGTAACTACTTGATTTTCTGTGTATGCATTTGTTTCAACTAATATATTATTGTTGCATTAAAGCAACTATAGACACAGACTTCGTAGAATGAAAAGAGTAGCTCAGAGGGCAGTATTTTCTGGTGTCTGGTCTAAATATAGAAAAAGAAAAAACAAATAAACCAACAAAAGAGCCACCACAGAAGTACCAACACTACCGACATAAACACACAAACACACATCATTAAAAGCATTAATCACTCCAATAAAATTGCATTCTGTATTAACTTTTTTCTTTTTTTATTAGATATTTTCTTTATTTACATTTCAAATGTTTTTCTCTTTCCTGGTTTCCCCTCTGAAAAAAAAACTCTATTCCCTCCCCTCTCCCCCTGCTTACCAATCTACCCTCTCCTGCTTCCAGATCCTGGCATTCCCCTACACTGGGGCATAGAGCCTTCTCAGGACCAAGGGTCTCTCCTCTCATTGATGTCCCACAAGGCCATCCTCGGTTACATATACAGCGGGAGCCATGAGTTCCATCATGTGTACTCTTTGGTTGGTGGTTTAGTCCCTGGGAGCTTTGGGGGTACTGTTCATATTGTTGTTCCTCCTATGGGGCTGCAAACCCCTTCATCTCCTTGGGTCCTTTCTCCAGCTCTTACATTGGGGATCTGTGCTCAGTCCAATGGATGGCTGTGAGCATCCACTTCTATATTTTTCAGGCACTGGCAGAGGCTCTGAGAAGACAGCTATATCAGGTTCCTGCCAGCAATCACTTGTTGGCATCCACAATAGTGCCTGGGTTTGGTGACTGTGTATGGGATGGATCCCCAGGTAGGGAAGTCTCTGGATGGTCTATCCTTCAGTCTCTGCTCCACACTTTGTGTCTGTATCTCCTCTCAAGAGTATTTTGTTCCCCGTTCTAGAAATATTCATACCCTTGGTCTTCCTTCTTGACCTTTTGTGCCACAGAGCTACATACACAAATACCACCATGAGAGAGCTAGTCTCCAGGAGAGTCTACACACCTGAGATCACAGGTAAAACCACCACTTCTCTTCAAATTCCTGGCTCAGAGGGACCCTCTTAGAACTGCTTTCATTGTGTTCCATAAGATTGGGTATGCTGTGGCTTCATTTTCATTAAACTCTAAAATGTCTTTAATTTCTTTCTGTATTTCTTCCTTGACCAACTTATCATTGAGTAGAGTGTTGTTCAGCTTCCACGTGTATGTGGGCTTTCTATTGTTTATGTTGTTATTGAGGACCAGCTTTAGTCCATGGTATAGAGAGGAAGGGAAATCCTTGGCAAATACTTGACGATTGGGATGAGGAAGAAATAAAAGTCAGAATCATTGGCACTGCATGTCCTAATTAGAAAGGCAGAGATATCGGAACACTGGGTATTTTTGAAACTTTTAAAATCAAAGTCTATTAGAATATCTTGATGGGCTCACAGAGCATCCTTCCATTCTGCTTGTCTTCATTTTTCCTTTGGTATCAAAGACTGCATTTGAATGATGAATACAGGCTCCACTTTAAGGCACTTTGATTTCTTCTGGAATGTCTAGAATCACAGTTTGAGGTCCCTCCAAGGTGGTTTCTAGAGAAGGAGAAAAAATGGAAATTAAAGGTCAATTGATCTTTTAGGTTGAAACAATAGCAGGTCTGTCTTCCTATATTGAATTAAGCCAAGGTCATGATATCCTATATCTAAATGATATATTCATTTTATGAAGAAAGTCATTATGGAGACAGAGTTGTCCAAATAATACTGTATATAGATTTAAATCTCTTTTCTGGGAACTATGATTCTTTGAACTTCTACAAAAAAATCTAATCACATAAGTCTTTGGGTAAACTTTCTGGATTATTGTTTATGGCCATGCAGGTAGCCAAAATTAATTTTCTTTTTCTCTACAGACCAGTAGAGTATACGGCCCTTAGGGGTCATTTAGCCTTTGATCGAGAATCAGTTTCCTTTAACATCTGTTATTTCTTTTCAAAACCTCCATCTCTGGAGATTAAGTCAATAGCATTCCTTGACTATGGTTTCACTTGTAGGCAATGGGGACATTTTCCTGTGTTCATCCCCACCATTTGTAGAGTAGACTAGCTAGCATCCACTCAGTGGTATTTCCAAGACTTTCCTGAGCAAGAAGACATATGACTTACCAGGGTTACAGAACATTTGGGGAGATACTCCATAGTCTCCTGGGTCTCTGCTGACCTTGGAAAACAAGAGTCAAAATATCCCTTTGACAAAGTTAATATAGGCTCTAAGTATAGTTACACCAATGCAGTATTTTTAACTACTGTTTAATATTTAGATGAAGCCTAGAGAGGAAAAAAACACTTTCAGTACACTTCAATTGGGCATGTATTTTGTTTCTGTTTTTTTTTTAAAATCAGTACTTATAATTGTTCCCATGAAAAGATTAATAACAATATGTGTATAGCATTTCTAAGTCTGATATTTTTCTTGTCTCTTATATGTTCTCACACCTTTATAAGTGGCTTATGTTTTTGCTTTGTTTCCCAATCTGGAAGGACATATAGCCAACTTAATCTTCATATACAGATCCCTTCTTTTACTAAAAATATTTCATTGCATTCTTCTAACATTTCTTTTCCTTACTTATAGGCTCCTAACTATCTTTATATAACACCATGAGAAGTATTAACATTAACAATGAAACATACCATCTCATTAAAAAAATGGAACCTAAATCACATGCATAGCATACTGGAATGAATTAACATTACTTGTATAAGTACTGCTAAACTATAAGACTTTTAAGTTCCCAGGCAAACACTGCAGAAACACAAGATATTCAACAATCATTTTATGGTCTGTGTAGTCAACAAAATGCTCTATCATAACTGTGCTTTGGGTACTGAATGAGTGAAGAGTACAAGATACATGTCAAAAGTCATCAAACTGATGTTTTAATATCCAAGAAAAATCAACCAAGGACGCCTCATTAAATTACTGTGATGCTGTGGTTAACTGACTGGGCATTCCTAGGCAAAAGATTCTCTCTGCCTTCTCTCTATCTAAGGACCCCATTAGCTGTTTCCACTGTATTTAGGCAGCTTTATCATGAGATAAACAATAGTGACCAGTTTTGGAAATAGTTTACCACTTAGGGCACAATGCTTTTCCACTTGAGCTATTTTATTGTTATCCTTTTTCCTTATCAAAGAGTCAGGGAGCCTGTCTGACTCAGGTCAGGTGATTTTTGGAAATATATTTTAAGACAAACATTTTTGAGTCTGAGGTGGAAGGAATCTCCAGCTAGCTTCTTGATGAGCTCAAATAATGCATGACAAGCTATCAATATATCACATACATAAAAGGCATTTGATTCTCTGGTGTGTATAGAAGACATGAGACTTGCTGTTAGGAAAGGGGTGGCAGGCTGTACGCGAAGGAGTCCTTTTCTTTATACTTTGCATAGACTTGACTAGATGAATCACTGAGCTGAGTGTTCTAGTTTGATTGTTCATTACTGTGATAAACATCATCACCAGACACAGCTTGGGGAGGAAAGGTATGTTTCATCTTACAGGTTACAGTCCATCATCACAGGAATCCAAAGCAGAAATTCAAAGCAGAGGCTTCAGGCAGAAAACACTGAGTAATGTTACTTACTGGCTTGCTCCTAGGTTCATATTCAGCTACTTTTCTAACATACCACAGGTCCTCCTGCTTGACATGCCATCTTCTACACTGGGTTCAACTTTAAATGCTAATTAACAATTAAGAAATGGTACAAAGACATGCCCCCAGGTCAATCTTACAAAATGAGATCTTTAGTTGAATATCCTTCTTTTCAGGTGTGTCAAGTTGATAACCAAGTTTAGCCATCAATTTAATACCATGTATTGGAAATGTGGATTAACAGAAGTCAGAAAACATTCCTTTTCCTCATTAGAGTATTATCAGAGACAGAATATTTTTATTTTAAATAGTCACCCTGATATCCTTAAACTTGACAAAGTCACTGTGAATGTCAGCTAACATCCAATATCAAAACAAACCAAACCTACATAAATATCTTCATTTATCAATGTCTATCCTGATATTTTCCTAATATCTACTTTTTGGTGACCAAGTGGTTGAATGTCTCTATTCACATTCAGTGAATAATTGAAAATAGAGACAGAAACTTGAAACTTACAATTACTTCCCTCCTATAAAGTGTTCAAGTTTGTATGTGAATGTAACCTTCTGATTGCCATTTCTCACTACAGGCCAGGTATAACTTGAGGCCAGGATTAGATGTAGAAATTCATCAGGTATTTCCTGCTTTATGGTCTATTTGAAACTGATATAATCTAGTGGTACCATGTTATATCTCTTTAAGACAAGTAGAATATATACTTTTTGAAGTAAGAAATATTATGTATACAATTGAACTTTTTATGGTTGCTTAAAAAATCTATAAAATTTGCAATATGATTTCTTTTTTGTTGGATATTTTCTTTATTTACATTTCAATGTTATCCCCTTTCCAGGTCTCTCCTCTGGAAACCCCCTATCCCATTCCTCCTCCCCCTGCCTCTATGAGGGTACTCCCCCACCTACCCACTCACTCCTTCCCTAGCATTCCTCATAAATTTCACAGACCAGGTGAAGCTCAAGAAGAAGGAAGACCCTGTCGGGGCTAGTATCCAGAGTAGACCTTGGGCGCAAGCTCTGCAGCCAGTCCCACAACACCCAGAGAAAGCTCCACACCCAGGCGCTTGGACACACCCAGGATCAGAGGTGAGGAGGAACTAACATCTGTCTCAACACTGGGAGTAACTGGGACCAGCGGGACCAGGCACACAGGAACCCCACTATCCCAGTGACTCGGGTTCCTTCTGGTCTGTCTGGGCTGGTGTCCAGAGCAGACCTGGTGTGCAAGCTC
>JADRCD010151274.1:2500-32538 GCA_019843815.1 Montemys delectorum
AAATAAACTGTAGAATGTTTAGTGAAAATGCTCATGACCCAGGGCTAGGCAAAGCATTTGTATATACAACACTAAAGTATAAGTCAAGAGACTGAAATTATGAAACTTAACTTTGTTACAAGAACATTGTGTGTGTCAGAACAAAATACAACAGCATAGGCAAGGAGAAAATCTTTACAAAGCAAATATTTGATAAAGGACGCATGTACTTAGAAGATATAACCCCTTCTTAAAACCCAATAGTCAGAAGACTAAGAAAGTGTGAAAAAACTTTCATGGGTCTGGAGAGATGGCTCAGCGGTTAAGAGCACTGATGGCTCTTCCAGAGGTCCTGAGTTCATTTCCCAGCAACCACACAGTGGCTCACAACCATTTATAATGGGACCTATTACCATCTTCTGATATGTCTGAGGACAGTGACAGTGTACTCACTACATAAAGTAAATAAAATCTTTAAAAAACTCTCATATAAAAATATTTGAACAAGTGCCTCACTGAGGAAGATGTGCAAATAGGGAACAAGTGTCTTAGCATAGACAATTAATATGGAGTTATAAATCAGAACTGTGTGATGTCATATGGCACCAATTAGCATGGCTGTGGTTAACGGAAGGCATGTCAAGCGCTGGGGGGATCTGGGGAACAGGAACTCACACACTGCTGGTCAGAGCCATTTTGAAAAAAATGCTAGGCTGGTCTCTTGAGATATTATGCACAAATATATCATGAAGCTTGTTGTTCTACATTAGATGTTTACTTAAAAAATAGATATTTGTACAGTTTTTCACATGAGTATCTATGGCAACATTTAAAAATAGCATGCTACTCAGGAACAAGGTAAATGTCTAGCAACTGGATAATATACTAGCAAGGTGTATAAAGTGCATATTTTATATAGTAATGAAAAAAAAAAACAACAACTCTGGCACATGCTATACCAGAGAGAACCCAACTTATGCTAAGTGGAAGGGGCTGAATTGTGTTCTAGTCTGCTTTCTATCACTGTGGTAAAACACAATGACCAGAATCAGCTTGAGGAGGAGAGGGTTTATTTGGCTTAAGCGTTCTTATCAAAGTCAGGGCACGAACCTGGAGGCAGGAAGTGACGCAGAGGTCATGGAGGAATACTTCTTACTGCCTTCCTGTCTATGGCTTGCTCACCTTGCTTTCTTATACCACCTTCCACCACCAGCAAAGTGGTGGCATCTCCCGCAGAGGGCTGGGCCCTCCCACATCAACTGTTAATGAAGAAAATGTCCCATACGCATGCCTATAGGCCAGTCTGATAGAGGCAATTCTCGGCTAGGGTTCTTTCTTTCCAGATGACTCTAGCTTGTATCAGGTTGGCAAAACCAACCAGCACAGATGAGCATTTCTCTGTAGTAATCTCCTTGTAGGAAATACTCAGAAGAGGTAGTGTTGAGTTTTGAGAATATTAAGATGTCCTGCTGCATTGAGGGTGGGGGAGGGATGGTTGCATAATGAAAAACATATTAAAATTATTAGTAAAAGCTTGAAAGAAGACAAGAAGAAAAAAAAGGATATTGGTTAGGTAAAGACACAGGACAGAAAGGACAGAGAGGCTCGGGGAAGATCACTTACATGCTCCGAGGCAAGAAAGAGCTTCATGAAGTTGAGGTAGTAAAATACATTTCTCTATCAGTGATGGCTAAAGTACGCACATGTATGAAAAGGCTGTGAGGGTGCCTGTACTTTGTATACTAGCTGGAAAAGGAAGGATAAAAAAGAAATAGGACAAGAATGTTGGGCCACTAAGGTTATGTCAGACGATGGGCTTCATAAGTCAAATTAGGAAAATGGAATTTTAGTAACTATAGATCTTTGATGCGTGTGTATATTCAGAAATAGTACAATTGCAGTGAATAATTAAATAACATGCTTAAATTAAGTAAATTTGCCAAGAAAAGTTTTTAAAAATGTGTTAAAAGTCCCTAGGAGGGGGGCATGCAAGGGCTTGGAGGGAGGCAAGGAAAGAGGAAGATTCTGTCATTATGTTTCGATTTCAAATCAAAATTGAATTTAAATCAAATTTGATCAAATTTGATTTAAAATTTTAATTTCCTTAAGTAGAAAAGTCCAGAAGCTAGGTTGATTGTGACCTTATAGCTTTAAGGGGAAGAAGGGGTCACTTGTTTTTATGGAGTGGGTAAAGAGCCTCACACAGGTGAGTCTGCACACTCCAGCTCGCATTGTGTTATTTCTAAAGAGTAACGTTACCTGTTGTTGGTTTTACTGTTGACTACGGAGCCAAAATGTAATTTTTGTATATGAAGTTAAACTTTTTACAGTCCTGAAAACCAAATTCCTAAAATGTCAAAAGAACTGATGATCAAAGAATTTTAAAGAATGGTATTCTTGGAAATATCTTGACACGAGGGGCGAGAGGGATGGCCTGCAGTTAGGATGTGATACAGCCGTGGCTGAGGGCCAGACTTTTGCTTTCAGCACCCATGTCAGGTGGCTCATAATCAGTAACTCTGGCTCTAGGGGATCAGACATCTCTGGTCTCTTTGGGCACCTGTTCTCACATGCCTATACCATACACGGACACACACACATGCATAGTCAAGAGCAATAAAAAGAAATCTTAAGGAAAATATCTACACACTCAGCTGTGATGGTAGGGATTGTAGTCTTGGCCGACGTCAATTACCTCTCTTTCTCTCAGTCTCTCTACATAATACAGAGCAAACATACATACATGATTAATTTTTTAAAAATGTCAAGGTGTCAATACCAAAAAGGGGGGAGAACATTTTTGTCATGAGAACTGGTTAAAATTGGGAGTTTGCATATGTTTTAAATTTTTGATTCTTTAGCACTTAATGTTTTAAGTAGTATTGGTAGATATTATATTGGTAGATTTTTCTTTTTTCATTTCAGAAGCTGGTTTTATCTTTCATTGTGGATTTTAAGTCTAAAGTTTACTTTAATTATAAAAGAAAAAGGAAGTTGGCCACATAGCTAGACTTAGCCGGAAGAGTAAAGGTTCTGTCCAGAGACAAGTTCTGGCAGGGAGCTAGGGACTCTGTTCTTGTCTTAGGCCTCCCTGCTGGTCGGGAGCCACAGGGCTGACTGGCATCTCTCCTAGTCAACTCTCATTCTTGGCCCCATCTCAGCTCCTTCCTCACCTATGATCCCCTGTCTCTCCTGGGAAAGGCAACCAGGCTGAATAAAAGCAACAGGGTGGTTGTATGATGGGGACCAGTGGTTCCCAGACACTGGGTTAAGAGGCCACCAAATTGATTTCACTGGAGAGCAAATTCAGATCTGAACCTAGCTTTTCAGAGGTGAAGGACATCTATTGATTTTCGTCACAGTCAGTTTACAACTGAAATGATCGCCATTTTAGCCATGTCAGACTGCACAGATCTATTGGAAATGAGTGCCATTGCCCACTGGAAGCTGTTTGTCTTGGGACTGAATTCCATATTGTGCATCTTGGAGGGAATATAAAGTGATAGGACGGTGAGCGGTAGCTGGGAAATTCTCTGGTAACCGTTACTTACGTCTACAGGCAAGTGCAGCAGCCATGAAGGGAGAAAAGTTGGTCTGTGTGAGAGCAGCTGTCCCTGCAGGGACACACTTCCTCTTGTAAGCCCCAGCCCCCATTGCTGCTGTTGTTGAGGCCAGTGAGAAGAAAGAGCCTCTTAGACCATGGAAGGAACATTTCTTACAGGCTTGGATTGGGGTAGGGCTGGGTTCTTGGCTTAACATCATTAAACAGACATTCAAAGTGAATCAACCTTTGCAGGACATTTAAAATAAATTCAAGTTTAATTTATAGGAATTACCTTCTAATGATTGTCTATCCTTTTTAGAAAATGCTAAAATAAAAAAGGCCTTCCTATCTTACTGTGTGGCTGGTCTTCACACCATTCTTAGTCTGGCCACCTGAGAAGTAGTTTCTGGATTGTATCACAGTAACTAAAAATTTAAAGTACGCCTTTATCTAGAGAAAGTATTCTATCATCTACATTTAAAAATCAAACAGAAACAATAGAATTAAGTATTTCTTTCAAGAACTTGAGTTCTGTTTTTATGATATTCTAATGATAATCCATTGATATAACATCTGGATACATTTTACCCAAGTGATCAGCCTGTTCTGCCCATTAGGAGCTACAGTGTGACAGCCACCAGGACTCTTGTCCTCTTCTTCACCACTGTGGCCAACTTCATTACTGTTTCTTCATCATACCCAGAGTTTGAGTCCTAAATTTATAAGAAGTGTTGTTTGTGTGCATATGTATATGTAGATGTAAGCCCAAATGTATGGTACGTTAAGTACATATAGTATTACCATCATTGAAGTCACTGTACCTGTGACGCCTTTAGTATTGATAGGCAAAGTGAATGAAATAAAATCTATTATGTTCCTGGTATCTATCCGAGACTCTTAGGTGATTTTTGGTATTTTAATCTTCACAACAAGGATGCTATGTGCATTAGTATTTCTGTTTTACTGATGAAGGCATGGAAGTTCAAATAGGTATTGACAAGGTAAAGAAGTAGATGCCCAGTCTAAATATTTTGGAAAAATAAATCTTTCAAATCATGAAACTCCCAGGAAGATCTCCAGGGAAATTTTGGTACTCAATAAGATCCTTTCTACCTAGCAAATCTTTTCATAGCTCATCACTGACGACATCCCAGGGACTCATTACAATACTGTACAGAGGTATCATGGAAAAGGTCTACAGAGGATTTTTTTTTTTAAATCCAAAGTTATAGTCTGTGTTTTCTTGTCAACAAGTCTGTTACTGGCAGTATACAAATTAAAATGGAGCCTAAAAGATAAATCCATCTAAAAGCTACACAAGCTGAAAATCTTACAGTTGGGTCTGGAGAGATGCCTGAATGGTGAAGAGCATTTACTGCTCTATCAGAGGACCTGGGTTAGGATTTCAGCACTCACACTGGGTGGCTCACTACAAAACACCCATGCGATCTGAAGGGATCTCCAAGGGGCTGGGTCTGAAGACTCTCTCTGACTTCCATGGGTATCTACACACACATTCATGTCTACATGTGTATAGGCAGACATAGACACAGACACAGGCACACAAATAAAATCGAAAATAAATCTTAGAAAAGGCATCCCTGCCTGAAGCTGTACTTCACCCACTCTGCCCATTGCTGCTTCAGTCACCACACAACTGCCATTGCACTGATGGCTACACATGCAACAATCATGGAGATGGCCATATCGTATCTACACACCCACAGGAACACAAATGCACAAGTATATTTTATAAACTAGGGAATGACGGGGTGTGGACAGCCAAGGTATTGTGATGGGAGTCTTAATCCCAGCTCTAGGGAGGCAGAGGCCATTTGATTTCTGTGAGCTTAAGGCCAGCTTAGTCAGTTCCAGGGTAGCCAGAGCACATAATGTAGCTCTTCGAAACAAATAGTCAAACAAAACCCACCCCCACCTCCACCACTAAGATGTGGGCATGAAGAAATGACAGTGAATGTGACAACCATGATGAACTTGGCAAATAAGAACTTAGAGGTGTCCCCTCTTCACCTAGGTGATCTATAGCATCTGTCCCTACTGTTGCTAGTTTACAGTTGGGCTCTTGTTACCTTGCACGGATGGGGGTGGGGAGGGACAGGAGGCACTTAAGACTCAGAGTAATATTTCTGTATGAGCAGAATCAAGAGAGAAAAGTGTTTGATTGAGAATATTGTTGAAGGGTAGGCCAATTACCTCAGAAGGGTAGGTGCTGACACAGTAGGCTTTCCTTAGATCAAAGTAAAATCTTTGAGACTACCATGTCACAACCTTATAGGTCTACATGAGGTCCTCAATGGGAGGCCTCGATCCTTCATCTAGCCATGTGTGAACATTGCCTGTGGAGTTTACTCACTTTGATCCTTCTTGTATTTTGACTACTCTGCTGTTTTGAAATCTTTATGTTTAAAATGTTTATTCCTCAGAAAAGCTATGGAGAAAAACAAGGGATGGAGGGAACAAAATGGGGAAGACTGCGGATGGGGATGAATTGCAGCTAATGAGCAAGTGGCGTAGAATGCTAACAGTAAGTGCGTGGAGTAGCCATGCTATGGCTCCCCGAGGCCTGGCAAGCATCAGGACCCAAGTTCCAGCCCCAGCACTCATTTAAAGAGCAGATCATGGAGCGTACACTTGTATATCTCAGCACACAGAAGATGGAGGCAGCTGGCAGCCAGCGTAAGCCGAGGCAGGGAGTTCCACGTCTTAGTAGGAGGCCGAACTCTAAAAATCAATGTGAATGGCACCTGAGGGTCTATCCCCATTGTTGACATCTGACCTCCACATGTATACCTGTGCATACATACCTCTACAGACTTATGTACTCACATGTAAACAGCCCCCAACACAAATGAAGATTACAAAACTGTAAGAAAAAGGAAGTTGCCATAATTTGCTGAAGGTAGTGTGAACTGGTATGATTCTTTCTAGCTCTTTCCAATGCCATGGAAGAGATGGCATGCCTGTAACAAAATTAGCCATGTCCATGAATATTCATTTCATGAAAGTCATATAATACAATAAACCAAAGTGCCAGCAACACTGGGACGACCTTTCATAGGCAGATGTTCTTTATAAAACTTACACCCTCTGCCCCAAACTAAGTAAAAGGCAGACAAACTTTTCTAGGGATGGTGGAGTAGGATGATCCCCCCTCTCAGCAGCTAAGGCTTGGGAAGGATTGGCGTTCCAAGAAGATACCTGAGGGAGGGGAATATACCTGTTTGAGTTTGTATTGTGTTCTCTGCATATAGCCAGAGATATGAAGGACAATGCATGTAGCCAGAGATATGAAGGGCAATAAATATTTGTTGAATAAATGGATGCTTTCATTTTGAAACATTTCTGTTTCCCCTGTACTGCTTCTGCCTCACATGAGTGAAAACAATGAAAACTACATGGTTACTATTCTGCGAGAGGTTGCCATTAGCTCCTGTGGGGAGAAAGTATTTAACATATGGGAAGCAGAAGGTCCCAAATTAATCCCATCTTAACCTCAGAAAATGCATAAGGGAAGAAAATTCACATTACTGATTACACACGGGCACCTGACAGATAGAAACGAGATAATAAGTAGATATTGACTTCTGTTGAGGTGAACATCAAGATCTATTGACCCGAGAGGTAAATATTGACCGAGGTGAAGTCCAGGTCAATATTTGCCTCAAAGAACAGGAAATCTTAATGCCCACCAATATATAAAGGTTATATGTGAATTTTTACATACATTTTCCTGGCATAGCATTATGAAAGCTCCACTGGTTTCAGGCAAATGCACTGAAAATCTGTTCTGAAAGTAAAAATTTTATATAAACAGCAACTTTAAAGAATATAAATTCCTCTCTTCTCTGTTGCTAAGCCTGTGGTTGAGGGGAGTCGGGAGGACTTCGGTTGTGGCACAGCACAGGTTAATAAGACCTTAGTGAGTTCACACCATCCCTTAGGTGGGCACAATGAACATCTTACCCAAGCATCATGGCTTCTGGCGACGTTGATGCCTTTCGACAGTCTTTGTTCATCAAGAGTCTTTCTTCTGAAACAATAGATCATGAGCATGCAAGATATCTATGTAATCATTAGATTATAGTGTATTTCCTGACTTTAAAAGTTCTCTATCAAAGATGAGCCTATATCAGTAAATCCTACTAATTGTGAACCTCTATGTGACGTTAGTGAAGGAGTGTGGAGGGTCTGAGTGAGTGAGGCATCCTAATTGTCTATCCTTCACTTCCGAGTTCATTGGAGAAGTACTCGAACTTCTAGAAACTTCAAACTGTCTAGCACCTGATATTCAATGATTTCCAGCTCCTGTGAGTTGGTTCAGGCCACACTGGGAGGGAGCGGCTTCCCCACAAAGTTGAGGGATCCAGTCACCTCCTAGAGGGCCACAGACCTACTCAACCTGAAGTGAATGTCATTTATGGCCTCACTTCCTTTCCTCTCTCTATCCTTGCTTCTGCTTCTCTTAATTCTCAGACCAAGAAACAAGATTAAAGGTCCCTAAGGTAGGCAGGACGTCAATATTTTAGCAAGACACACTTGGTGTCCAGCTCCCTTTCAATTCAGTTAAGTTTAGTGAGTTAGAGACCATCCTAGACTCTTGAGTTCTCCCACATCATCTGTGGTGGGCCCCGGAACAGGGAAGGTGCCTGAAAGGGAAGGGTGAGAGGCCAAATGAGCACGTGAAGGAAAGCGATCTCCTCCTCGTCCTTTTATCCTCTGCTACCTGAAGCATCCACAGAAGCTCCACGAAGATGGACTCAGGAGCCCGCAAAGATTTCAAGATCCCGACTCATGCCCCTCCCTCGTGAGGCAGTCTCTAATGTATGCATTGCCTGATTTCATACACGCTGATTGCGTAGCGATTTATTCTACAAGTGCCAAGGAGAAGAGTCACCCCCGGACTAAATGTAAAATCTTTATTCTCACCAATGTCTAAATCATTGTTTTCTCGCGGCTGAGATCATGTGGCACACATTATTAATAGCTCTGGTCTCTCCACCACTTGACACGGCGCTCCAGCTGTCATTCTGTTCCCTGGCTCGTATGATTCTTGCACTGGTGAAGTGCCAGGCCCGGGTCCAGCCCATCAGTCACTGTCACCCACCACCCAGTGATGAATGGCCTGGCCCTCGCTGTGGCGAGGCCTGGGCTCTGATTCACAGACGCCTGACTTTTACCAACTCAAGCACACCAGCTGAGGCCTATCCGAGCTGAGGAAGGCCGCAGTGACCTGGAAATGGCCCCGCCTCCTCTCCCCAACTCTACATTGGTCCCTCCCTCCTCAGATTAGTTAAAAATGAAACAAATCCTAATGTGATCATGTCACTAATTATGCATTTAATTCAGTTATAAGGAGCTAATGGCTCCCCCAGTGACAGCTTTTACTGCTAAAAGGCAATTCATTCCTGAAACGGAGAAATCTAATTACACAAAATGCTTCATCCTAATCCTTCCAAAGAATAATCTTATTTGTAGACATTAACATCCCAGATGCTGCTGCTGTTTGTCCATTATGACAGTGTTTGTCCTGAATAATGTATAAATAGCTCTTTCTGGACAGTTGCATGTCACTAAATCAATACAATTTGCTGCCTTCTGTTACATTAAGTCGGCCTGGGCAGGCTGGAGAAAATTAACCTTTTGTTTTCCTCCCCTCCCCCTTTCTCAAAGGGCCTTCAGAATTAGAAATGAGCGAAGGATCAGAGAGGGCCTGGTGAGGATAAAGGAGACAGTGAGGAGAGGCAGGTGTGAGCCACAGCTAAAGGAAAGGGCTGGTGCAGATGCTGTGGCCTGACCACCAGCCATGGGAGGAAGATGGCTGACATCTATGACAATTGCTCAGAGATTACTCCAAACACGGACTTGGGTTGGGGCACCCCAAGTGTTGATCCTTTGTCTCAAGATTTCTTAATTCAAAGCAACAGTTTCTTTGCTAGGGAACCTTGGATGCTGTGTGTGAACTTCAGGGTTCTGGAGTTGGAGACCTGCGATCATGTACATCATTGGCTTCAGTAGCCTTGTTCAGAATGCTATTTATGAAACCTTGGACACTGCATGTTTTGTGTAATCTACAGGGGTAACCAAGGATTCTCACAAGGATAATCTCGTCTGGTTCATACAACCCTGAGAGGATGCTATGAACCTCCCATCCTAAACCGAGGAACTGGAGGTGGAACGAGTTGTCCAAGTGACTGGGACTCCACCTTCTGTCTCCTGGTTTCAGGTGGCATCTCTCCACTGTAGTCCCTCAGCTAACAGAACACACAGGGCCCCCAGACTGGTCAGGAAGCTCTCAGAGCGACAGAGAACTCAGGGGCACATACTCAAATGCACATCCATGTCTACTCAGTGTTCTCCACCACATCAAACACAGGAGATGAGTTTTAACTATTGCAAGATCATCAAAAGATTGTACCTGACATTCTGAATACTATACACTCTCTTGGGAATATTAAATAAAGTTGAAAACACATTTCTGCAAAGGACCGGGAGGTTCTTCCGGCTTCGTCTGTTGTGCTGTCTCGTCTGGCTTGGCAGTTGTAGGACAGACGCACAGACAGACAGTGACTGAATGATGGTCATGGAGAGGTAACACCCTGCACTGTTCCAAGGAGACCCTCAGGGGATAATATTTTACAAAGCTGTTGCTTCTCAGCTTTTTGCTGAGATTAGGTATAAAAAATATGAAGGTGAAACAATTGTGGTTTGTAAGCTTTCTGCTTTGTAATGTCACAGACTTATTCTTGCTCCCACACTGCACCTTCATCCTCTTAGATTACCTTTTTATTATATATAATACAGACATCTGCTGCCTTTACATAAATTCAGAGATGTCCACAGAGGTTCCAGCTAATAAAAGCAGTATTTTAAAGAAAGGGAATTAAGTAAGAGTGCCTTGTCTTTCTTGCCCCTTGCCTTACTTTTCTACTGAATTCACTATGAATGGCAGGGATCACCCGCCATGCCATTCACTTTTATAGTCACATTATTGTTTTCTTGTACTTTCGGGTACCAAAGATGAGATAAGGGGTGCATGGTGCAGTGTAGCTATGGGCGTTAGGGTCTTCTGTCAGGATTAAATTGCCAGAATCTCAAATAAATGCTATCCAGGAACAGTAATATCAGTATCAGGCAGGGCTGTTTCTAAAGGACGTATTAGCGGTGAACCAGTTACGTTTACAGTGTCAGCTTTGAGATGTGCTACACGAGAAAGCCAGGTTTGGATTTTAACTGCCTCCCAGAGCTTGAATGCTGAGGGATGATTGACAGCCGGCTGTCCTATTGGGAGTTGGTAGAATCTTTAGGAGGCGCAACTCCTTGGAAGGAGGTTATCATAGGAGGCATGCCTTGGGGAGGGATACTGAGGAATAAGACCTCTCCTTCTCTCTTTGCTGCTTTTCCACTCTGAGCTGAGAAACTTGGGTTCATCTGCACGGTCACAAACCCCAAGGTAGCAAAGTCAAGTGACCACAGACCATGAAACTTTGACTCAAAAGATGCTTTCCTTGCTCACAGATAAATGACTTGGATCAGGTGTTTTGCTGTGGGGATGGGAAGCTGGCTGACACTCTAGGTCAAAAGTAAAGTAAGATAAAATCCACACCACAAACCTGCACTTTCATCTATGCTGTTGTCAAGGTCACAGCATGCAGCAAACAACATCAGAGTCCTCACTGCGCAATGGTTCTTGATTATTCAAAGCGCACAACACAGATTTGCTTAAAGGCTTGACAGTGGTAGGTACCGATGTGTATAAAATGCTGTTTTGTATAATTCTTTAATTAACCACGGAGAAGAAATAAAACAGTCTAAAGTTAATCCTATGAATACAGAAGTTCCAAAAAAGAAAAAAAGTTCTCAGAAATTTCAATCTAGTAGAGCGCTCAGCTCTGCTTTTTCTGAAACTGAATGGGAACACCATGGGGGATTGGATGCAGGAGCTGCATTATGCTAGACAGGATCTTGCAGAATTGAGACTTTTGCTTTTGTGCTTTTTATTTCAGGGTGGCTCTTTGTCTTGTGCTATATTTCTTTACTTATGCACACAAGAGTAACTTCTATGCCTCCTTCATATTTCCCTATACATACATGTGCGACAATCCATTTTGAAAGCAAGCCCATCCTTGATATTGACGGTTCATTCTTGGGCAAAGTTGTAGAGTATAGTTCATGTACTAGTCAATTCTAGAACGAGCCTTGATTTTCCAACGATCAATCCTTTGGAGTGAACTTTTTAGCATGTTAGGGACTATTATCGAATCCCTGGGTATGTATCTCCTGCAATTGTCAGACTTTCAAAATGGCTACAGCCAGTCAAGCTGACACAAAACAATCCTATTACTACTCAGAATGTGAGATTTTTACAAGTGAAGTTAGCCAGTCAATTGAGGCAAAGGTTAACCCCAGTTATAATAGTCTCTTCTCTTGATATAGGCAGGACTTCTCCAATGGCATTGAGAGCTTGCTGCAGGGAAGGGGTAAGATGCAGAGCAGAAAGCATGATTTCTGGAAAGTAATTTGTTTGGGGGAGGGTGCCCCTTTAAAGCATCAGGGCCAGTGTCACTGGAAAGGGCTCAGATTAGCTGATCTGGTTGATTGGACCTTAATCCATCACTGCTTGAGCCCCCTCAAATGTGTTATCACCAGGGATTTGTCTGGCTACATATGATTTCACACATCTGTCATCTAAATCACAGATCCAAATGCAAAGTCCAGCACTAGGAAACGTCACAGGCATTTGTGAAAATCCTTGGAGGAACTTGGGACCATAAATCAATGGAGGGATTACAGTTCAATAGCACAACCTTCTCATTTATGATGAAATGATGTTGTCCACATGAATGCCTAGGTGTTATGGTGATGAAGCCGTGAAGATATATTTGAGTGCAAATCTCTATGATTCTTCCCTAGACCAGTCTTTTGTACGCTATGCCCATCACAAGAACCTTTAAAAATAAGACCAACCTGAAGAAATAATCAATCCTATGGAAGATTATTGATACTACACTTGTGTATAGCCTGGACAAGTTCTTAGTCCTCATTACCTCAACACATTTTTTTTTTAAAGATGGAGTACTAGTTGTAGTAATGGTAGATAAATAAAATTTTCTTCAATACTTGGTATAACAATGTAGTCTGCCCTTGATCTTAGCCAAAAGGTCGAGAAGTGATAGCAATGTAGTCTGTAAAGCACTTCATATGTGGCTACTGAAAAACAGAAGATCAATTTCTGGTGTACAAAGCTAGAATGGTCACCTGAGCTAGGATGTTATGGTCTGCATATGAGACAGTGTGCTATACCTTGGTCCCTCTTAGTAATGGGATTTGGGGAGGTGAGTTAAACTTCAGACGGTAGGTAAGGCTTAAGTGGAGAAAACAAATTGTCTTAGGGTTTCTATTGCTGCAACGAAACAGCATGACCAAAAAAGCAAGGGTTTATCTGGCTTACACTTCCACATCACTGCTCATCATCTAAGGAAGTCAGGACAGAAACTCAAAACAAGGTCAGGAACCTAGAAGTCAGAGCAGTAGCAGATGCCAGGAAGGAATACTTCTTGCTGTCTTGCTTCACTTGGCTTGCTCAGCTTGCTTTCTTGTGTCAACCCAGGACCACTAGACTAGGCATGGCATCACCCACAATGGGCTAGGCCCTCCCCCATCAATAACTAGTTAAGAAAAATGCCTTACAGTTGGATCTTGTGGATTCATATCCTCTGTTGAGGTCCCCTCCTCTCAGATAACTCTAGTTTGTGTGTCAAGTTGAACAAGACTATCCAGTACACAGGTCAATATCCTTGGGGTTGTCCCTTGCTCTGTTCAGGTCTGTATCTCTCTCTGCTTCCTATCTACAATCAGGTATATGACTTCCTCTGTCACATGCTCCATGATGCTCTGCTCTACCACATGGGACCAAGTCATCATGGCTTGAACCCTGGTAAACCATTCAATAAAGTAAATTTTTGGACTTAATTTTAAGTTGTCCTCATGTATATTTTGATCAGAGCTACATAAGGTAACTAATACCACATGATCCCTGAACCTATGTCTCCACCGTGTCCACCCTGTGCCTTATGACAATGAAAGAGAAGCACATCTTATTCTTTGATTTATTTAAGAAAGAAAGATTGAGAGGGTTAGAATTTCCAAATATGCTAACCCTTAAAGCAAGCCCTTCGGCAAGCTAAATATTCCATTTGTCTTCCCTCAGCATTGCAGAAATTATCTGTGGGGAGAGGGATGCTGTGAATATTCCCATCCTTGCCCCTGTTCTCCCATCTGCACACTAAATATGCTGGGCACCTTCCTTTGCATGACTTTGGTCCAGATAGGGAAAAGGAGCAGGTTTACAGTGAAGCACTTGTCTCCAGAGTTATTCGGAAAGTGTTGTCCAGTGCACGGCTTTAAATGCTCCCAATCTGATCATATCTCAAAGTGGACGACATCATGCAACAGGCCAGAAGCCTAGATGTGAAAAAAGAAAGATGGTACTCTGTACCCCTACACTTGACTCTTCGGGGGCTTGCTTTTGCTGTTGACATCACCCATAAACATCAAACCCCAGGTTCTTTAGCCTTCAAGTGTGGACTTGTGCCAGCCACGCACTAGAAAGCTGCCAGGCTCCTAGCCTTGGATCAGGGTTATGTCATTGTCCTGAGCAAGTCTCCAGCTCTCTGGTTTAGCCAACCACTGTGGTATTATGTAGCCTCTGATTATATACGACTAATCTTAACTAATCTTCCTCTTTCTATTGGCTCTGTTCCTCCAGAACCCCTGATTAACACAATGTGAAGTAACTTAGATACCCAACTTTTCTGTGAATGAGACGATTCATCACTTTAACACTTGTCATAGTTAAGAATTAAACATTTTTTCCTGACTGAGATTGATGTGTGATGGGCTGAGGGAACTTTCTGATGTCTCAAAGAAGGTAGATTTTATTTTCTTCTTTCAAAAATTCTATATGAGAATGTGCATATATTCAATGCGAACTTCTCTGAACATTATTTTTGTTCTGAGTTTAAATTTATAAACTAACAACTAAAGACCTTGGGCCTTTATGTTGCTGTTTGGTGACATTTTATTTAATTACAATGCTTCTCGTGTATGAAGCATTCACCATGTTTCCAGTGTCATGCCTTACTGGTTAGTTTTTATCATCTTGACATGAACTGATCTCACCTGGGATGAGGTAACATCAGCTGACTTTTTTTTTTTCATCAGCTTGACCTGTGGGCTTGTTCTGTGGGACATTTTCTTAATTAATGATTGATGTGGAAATACCTAGTCCACTGTGGGCAGTGCTACCCCTAGGCCGATGGTGGGCCTGGGTTGTGTGAGAATGCAGACTGGACAATTCTTAGCAAGTCAGTAAGCAACAGTTCTCCGTGTTTTCTGCTTCAGTTCTTGCCCCCAGGTTTCTGTCTTGGACAGGTTCTCATGGACAAACCATAACTTGTAAGCCAAACAAACCATTGTCTCTCAGTTGCTTCTTGTCAGTGTTTAAGGGTAGCATCAGAAAACAAATCAATACACATGCAAATGCTTCATTGTGTGCATTATCTCATTAGCAAGGCTCTGGCTGGTGGGGTAGCTAGCTAGCATGCCAGAAGCTCTCTACCTAACTAGGGCCAGACCCATAGTCTGCACTCAGATTCCCTGGCTTCACTGTCCTGCCTCTTAACTACTTTCTTTTGTGGTATTCAGTATCCAAGAGAAGTAACAGCATGAAAAGAGGAATGTTGAAAGCTATTGTAAAGCTCACAGACGCTGGGCAGCAGAGAAAAAGCCTGGGCATCATTTGTTGCCTTAATGTTCCTAATTGATGAATTAAGACAGAGAATCATGGCCATGCCAATGTGACATTAGATACTGTATCAGCTCACTTGAATATGCAATCACAATAATTTTTTGGCATCAAACATGGCATAAAAAATGTTGATTAAACCAAACTTCCACTTTGCAATGTTATTCTGGAGTAAGGAACTCAACCCCAGACAAATGTTCAAGACCTTAAAACAAATGCATTGTAAAACTGATGACTCCAACTTTTGGATCCCTGCTCTATGCATACGCCACGCTCTATTTAATGTTATGGAGAGGAAAAACCCTAATCCTCTCCTTTTCATTTAATTCAGGGGGCTACAGGATGGCAAGTGGCTTGGCAACTTTGCTTTAAGTGAATTGAGTATTGAGGCAGACAGAGTCTGTTCCATCCTTCCGCGGCTGCCAGACTTCCTTTGGAAGTAGGCAGACATCTCTATTTTCTTTCTAAGCGTCTTTGAAGGCATCATGATCCTTTCTGTAATGACATACCTAATTCCCTCTGCCTTTGTCAATGCAAACCTTTTGAGCTTTCTGTCATAGAAGCAGGAAGTTAGGGATACGATAGAACATTTTATAATCTAGCCACATGCATTTTACTTCTCTGTAAATGACAAGCTCCAACACATTCATCACAAAGTAAAATCAGGCCAGTTCCCTCCGCACCCTTGATCTGTCTTCTGCACAGAGGTGTTGCAGCTGGGTGGGCTTAAAGGACAGGGCCCACACACCTCAGGTTTCACATTGCCCTGGCAGTGCTCTATCTATGGAAAGCATGGCTTGACCCAGACTCCGAGGCAGTTTGATGTAGAGGCTACTGACAGGGTTTCAGCTTGAAAGTCCCAGCATGCCTTTTCTGAAGTCACTTTTCATATTGTGACAGCAATTCACACGTATTTGCCCTGTGGCACTATCAGGCATTATGAGAGAGTCAGGAAACCTGGAACTCAAGACATTATGGGAAAATAAAAGGAAGTGATTTTTATGTTGTTCAATAATGTTATATTATCTTTGTGATAGGCTAATTCATATACTCTACAGAAGACCATTTATGAATTAATGGCTTGAGATTCTAAATTTGATTTAAAAAACATGTAACTTTAGCTGATGGATTCGATTTGCAATTCAAATGAGTATTTTGTACGTTTGCCCAGAGTCTTTAAGTCAATAGGCTTAAATAGGTAAACAGAACTTCCCCAGTCATTTTAATAGCATTCTCTTGGCTATAATACTTCAAGTCATTATGACCAGAAGTGACATCATTGACATAATTATACTCTCATATTAGTCCAAACTAAAACAGGATATCCAAATTTCTGTTTTTCACTATGCAAAATATTTTCAGCAAAGTTCTATGCTGAGTTTTCTTTTCTGTCTTTAATTTTGCTCACTTTTAAGCCAAATAATATATTTTTAGAATGAATTTATTTACTTAATGAATTTATGCTGGAATAATTATATTGTTTTTACAAAATAAAAAGGAAAAACAAACCCAAACTCAATATCAGAAGAAAATGTAAGTTTAGACCCAGTATAAGATGGCAACATCTAACTTTAGTTACCTATGTGTTGAGGGATCTAGGATAGCTTATAGCTAGTCCTTCTGCAACCCAAGAGACAGTAATGGGCCAGAGAGATGGCTCAGCAGGTAAAGGTGCTTTTAGATCCTCAGAATCCACATGTCAGATAAAATCAACTCTACAAAATTGTCCTTTGACTTGCACATGTGCAGTGTGGCATACATGCATATAATATATATATATATATACATATATATATATACATATATATATATGTATATATATATACATACACACACACAGAAAGAGGAGAGAGAGAGAGAGAGAGAGAGAGAGAGAGAGAAGAAGAGAGAGGGAAAAAGGGAGGGAAGAGGGAAGGAGGATGAGAGAGGGAGAGAGAGGGAGGGAAGAGTGAGGGAGGAAGGGAGAGGGAGAGAGAAGGAAGAAAGGAGGGAAGGAAGAAGAGAGAGAGAAGGAGTGAGGGAGAGAGAGATGGAGAGAGAGAAAGCATACATAGATAAATGAATAAAGTCATTTGAAAGATAGTCATGGTGCATTCATTCCAATTTTTGTTGCTGGACTCTTTGGGAAAAATAAGAATCAGGATTCCTTAAGTTGATAGGAGGTAAATTACACTTTGTTAGTTGAATTTGTATGTTCTTGTCATGTCAGATAGTTCTGTGACTGGCTTGACTTTGGGCTGTTGTCCTGTTGACTTGTTTAACATTGCTCCTTAATTCTGTCCATTCAGTCATTCATTCAAGGCACCTCCTATGTTCTGTGTGGTATGCAAAGACAAAACTGTGCAATTCCTCTGCTTCATGTGGCCTTGTGGAGAAGGATAAATGGTACAGAACTGAAGAACACAATGTGAAGGTGCTTAGTATTCTAGAGGAAAGAGAGGAAGATATCAGAGATTGGCAGTCTGAGAGGACACACCATTTTGTTAATAAGGCCAGAGACTTGATCAGGAAGCATTTAATCAATGACATGAAGGAGGTGGAGACAACAGCTGCCAAGGCCCTATGTGCTTCAAAAAGGAAAACAAATGCAGAGTCTTCCAAAGCAAGGCGTGCCCTGCCATTATTCCTAGGATCTCCTTGCTGACTGACCCTGCTCTGAGTGTCTGTACTTTCCAGCTTCTCCGTTGGATATGAGCCAGTGGGTTTCCTGGGAAGCACTAGAACTGGACAATTTTGGAATCATATCCAAAGTGATCGAAAGCCTTTGTTCTTTAATAAGATAGAGTGTAGATGGGCCTGCTTGTCAGAGGAGGGAGAGGAAGAGACAAGCATGCTTGGGAGGATGGATATCTTTTTCATCTAAATTTTTGCCTGACTGGCCTGTTACTCAACAATACTAAACTTCAATATTGTGATAAGGAGCCTTATTTAATTAATTTGTTTATAATTGATCCCAAAATAGTGCCTTGGTCTCTTGGCAGGTCTCTTGGGATGATGAGACTTGATCATATGTTGATAACATCCTCTGACTGTTGGCACACACATTTGTCCAGTGACTGTCTGAAAGGTAAAACAGCTTTCCCATAAGGACAAAACTTGCTCAAACAGGGACGGGTCATCAGGGGTGCAGGGGGAAAAGCGGCTTGTTGTGTTGGGGAGGGACAGAACCTGAAGGAATCTGGGGAGGGGGAGATAAACCCTAAGTTAATCGAGATAATGGAAAATGTCCTTTCCTTTAATGTCTTGAACAAATGGAAATTTCAAATGTTAGTGCACTAGAGTTTAAAGAGGGTATCTTAATTTGCAATTCTTACTGAGGGATAATGTTTTTTAAATTGTCTTTTAAATTGTTCTGTGGATTGGATTGTGAGTCCCAACCTAACATATTTATGTGTTGGAAGTCCTGTCCTTTGTTTCCCTTGAGATGACGATGGCCGGCCTTTAAAAGGATAACTAAGGCTCATCCATAAGGACAGAAGCTTGCCTAACATGATAGAACTATAGATGTCTAAAGAAGGGAAGCTCACTGCTTGTGAACACAGTGGGATCAGCGGCAGTTGTCAGTCAGCCAGGAGCATCCTCAGCCTATCTGGTCTCTCCTTACACCTCACCTCAATCACACAGTCTCCAGATCTGTCTAAGTTGCCAGCGGGGGGGGGGGGAAACTGAGACAAAGGAGTATCTGGATCACTACCTTGTGATCCCAATTAATACTGACTCCCTATGCTGGGGAATGTCAGGTCTTGGGGATGCTGGGTAACCTGGTAATTTAGCCTTAGCTTCCAAACCTTGTGGGCTTCTGTAGCTCCCTTCTACAAGGTAAATACATGTTGACATAGGACCTGAGGGTTTAGTGAGGCCTGCTAGTCCATCTGACCTTCTAGTTAGCGTTCTTCACCTCTGTCCCTGTGCAAGCAGCAGGCACTGTCTCATGGCTCTCTGGTTGTACAGGGATTTGTGAGGGACACATATCATCACGACCATGAGAGCATTTTGAAAACTCACAAGTTTGAAAGAAAGGTGAGATACTAAGAATGCGGTAGCTGTGTGCTGTATTTGCAGACTCTGGGGAGGCTCTGAAGTTTGGAGGCAGAGCTCTGCTCTGGAGGTGCCTAGCGACCAGCATCTCTACAGCTCTTTTAGCCGTTGCCATACATTACCCACCTGATTGTTCAGGACAGGAGGGCCTTGTAAAGGATACTTTGGAAACTTCAGAAGACAGGCTTCCTCCATCAGCACAGGACTCGGAAACATTGCCTCGTCCCTGGGCTCTGTGGCAAGGGACAGCAACCCTGAGAGGTCAGCCAGCCAGCCTCAGAAGGTATCCAAGGCCTGCCACCTCTTCATCATTGTCAATAAGCGAGATGGAGAGACCTGTACATGATTTCATTTACTATTGCAATGATTACATAGCTCATTGCCTTCCCATTGTTTCAGTGATAGATTTAATTAACTTCCAATTAATCATAGAGGGTGATATTTAATGCTCTGCCCGGCACTGTGCACAGTGCCACAGACCAAAGAATCTATTCTGAAGGCTTCAGTAATCAAGAGGTCATGGAAGATAGATGTTCTTCACTGAAGGAGAGGGAAGATAAATCTGTGTGTCCAGACCACTCTGGCAAACTGTTTTAGGATAATTGTTTTGCATCCAAATGATAACTTTCCATAAGGCCCAACCAAGCACAGCACTGGAGAGATAGATGGAGGGAGAGAGAGGTAATAGGGTTATAATATGGAGAATTTGCTTGGCTGTAATTCCCATCTGATGCCAACCAGACTCAGCTCACTAGGGAATTCTGCTTGGATCTGCAACAGTGCAGAACTTTATGCTGAAGAGATAAGATACTCTGCATGAAGAGGCCCGGATAGCTCTGGCCCATGAGCCACTTTCTTTTCTTTTCTTTTCTTTTCTTTTCTTTTCTTTTCTTTTCTTTTCTTTTCTTTTCTTTTCTTTTCTTTTTAACACTCTTCAGGGATAACTGAAATTTTGTTCCTTATGTGAAATTACATCTGATTCTTGGTAATCACGTGATTTGTTTCTAACCTTGTAATGAAAAACTTACAAGTCTCGGGGTGCAGTGATGAGGTGGTCACTCTTGGTTCTGCATTCTTCAAAAAGACACGACCATATGACAAAGGATCCTTGAGCTAGCTCTGGCATCTGAGATGTCTTTAATAGATAAATGGATCTCGACTTATGAGGAAATATCTGAGTAATTTCATTGAGTCAGAATCCAACCACATACTTGAGGAGCCTGGCCAGACTTGTAATTACAATCACTTTTAAGCAATGGCCCAGTGACAAATGCTCAGTGCAGTTTTCTCTTTCTTCCTTCTCTCCCTCTTATCCCTCCTTCCTCATTCCATCCATGCATCTATTCACAATTATTCAATAAACGTTTTCATATAAAGAAAACAGGAGTCAAAAATTGACGTGACTAGTGATGGCATTTTACTCAATGAAATATTACAGACATTGGAAAATACATGGCTACAGCATTGGAATAGATATCATTGGGGGCAATAATCTGTTCTATATAATGCAAATTGTTGTTTGGGAGACTATATGTATGGCTTTGATGTAGTCTCTGACCATGAAAGGCTAAGGATCCCAGCCATGCAGCCTCTTGCCCCAAATATAATGTATTTGTGTCAAGTTATATGAAATAAAGGTCCATTAACCAATTTTGTACACTTATATAATCTCTTATTTTCAGAAAAGTAAAAAATCTCACCCTGCCTGGCATCTATACCTAATTTAATTACTCAGAATAGGATTTTTGGTTAGTGTATACATAAGCCAGACTTTGCATTTGCTGCATGCCTTAGCTCTCAGGAGCTTTGCCTCTGATGGATGACCCACAAACAAACACAGCTCATGGTTATGGTTGGAGTATGCACACACATGTGCATGGGTTTGTGTTTTTGCACATACGTGTCCATATCATAGGGCACAGAGTAATATAAATGACATGAAAAAGAGATTAAAGTGTGGGAGGTCTGCACAATTTGCTTCATTGCACACACCAGGGGTTAAATGCAAAATGAAAGTCCCATGCCTTGCTAGGGGTGCCCTTCTTCACTCTGCAGTGAACAAATTGGAGATGGAACAAGAATGAACTCCTGCGTCACCTACCTGCCCTTTCAGTCAAGAGCTTGACATCTGAGCAGGGCCATGAGATTACAGTCATGACCCAGTGCAAAAGGATGAGAGGCAGTTGCCACTCTTGTTCCAATTCTGGTCATAAAAATGCATTGAGTTTGGCGTGGGTTTGTTCTTGTTGAAAGTGTCATTGTAAGAAAGCAGATTCTGTGGAAGCCTCTAGAGGTTTTTCCAGGATATATCACAACACATACCTGGTTTGCTCCTACTGAGGAGCTGAGTGATTCTCTCTGGATCACAGCAGGTCACTAGAATCTATTTTGGGGGGCATAAAAATGAAGATTCCTGTTCAAGACAAACTACTTCTTCAAAGAAACAATAGGATGCTGGCTGTGTAGCCGACTTCTCTTGGATAACTTCACCCAAAGGAAGCAGCAGGAGAAACACAATCCATCTGGGCAAATGATAAAAGGCACAAATGGCTCACTAGTTCCCAGCCACCTTTCAAGATGATCCGCTCTTAGGAGTCAGACATTCCCTGCTCTGTTCAAAGCCTGCTTCAGGCCTGCCCTCCCCGGGCACTGCTTCCCACACCCCCAACTCTGCCCAGTGCTCTGTTCTGTCCTCTTATGGCTCTGACATTTTCATTATTCTGATAATTTAATTCCTGTAGGGGCATTTGTATGTGGTAATGGTTTGATGTTTCTTATGTTAGTCAGTTAACCTGTCACAGTACATACATACTCAAGGTAAGAAGCTTAAAGAAGGAAAAGTTTATTTAGACTCATAACTTCAGCTTGTGGTACCTTTGGCACATTGCTTTGGGACATAGTATGTCATAGCATATCATAGCAAGGGTCTGTGGTTCAGGAGGCCATAACTTCATGGTGATGAGAGAGAGAGAGAGAGAGAGAGAGAGAGAGAGAGAGAGAGAGAGAGAAGAGAAGAGGAGAGGAGAGAGAAAGAAAGAGAGGTGTGAGAGAGACAGATGAGAGAGAGCTAACTTTCTTTTACTAGTTCTATCGCACTACCTCCCACCCCACTACCGTCTCCCTGTAACACCATAGGCTGGTGAGCAAGCCTTTGTCATATGGACTTTTGTGTGTTGGGGGGGGGACTTCATGTACAAACGATAACATTTTTTGACATATATCAAGTTTAAGTGTCTTTGTCAGAAAAACCTCATCTTAGCTAAAATGAATGAATATTGTGGGACAACTCACAGTCTATTTCAGGGGCTGGGAACTTTGGGAGTATGATGGAGGAATCGCAGATAGAACCTGCCTCATGGTATATACAACTATGCAGTTTACTACAGAACCAGTGTTTGTGTGTATGCCTGTGTGTGCATACATGCACACCCTCTGTCCAGGTCGGGGCCAGAGGTTTGTCTCGAGTCTCTCTCTTTTGCTTTCCTCATGTTTGAGACAACGTTTCTTATTGAATCTGGAGCTCAAGGATCGGCTATACTTCAGCCAAGGCGTCCTCTCTCTCACTGATCTGCTCGCTACATTTTACCCAAGGAGCCCTTCCTCCCACTGAGCAGCTACACTTTATCTACCTCTCCCCAGCACCTTCGCATATCCAAGTTTTAAATTGTGATTGAGGAAATATATTTTTTCTCACGCTTCTCATCTACATTTACCTATAAGTAAGATTAGGACTTTTCAAAGATATCCTACAATCTCTTTTCACAGACTTTTCATAAATGGGATTTAAACTTCGTAAACTGTTTTATATAACATGAATTTTAAACATCTTTATTGATTCTAGCGTGTTGCTGACCCAGTTGGTGCTGAGACACAAAGATGAACGAGGCACACTCTCCCACTGCAGAGGCTTTTGCTTAGAGTTGAAGGCAGAGAGGGAGGCAGGTGATCTCAGTACAAGTGCTAAATGCTATGCTTGAGTTATAGAAAATGGCAGCCCTCTACCATGTAAGGAGACGGCAAGAGTTTCTGGTGCAAGGGATATATACTGGACACAGGGTAGGGAATGGTCATTAACTGGGATTTAGGCTGTAATTATTAAGAGACTTAAAAAAATATAGTGGCTTATATTGGCTAGAAGTGGATTTACCTCCATGAAAATCTAAAGGTAGGAGTTGAGTGCTCACCTATTCTAGGCTGTGCTACTCTGAGCACAGGCTGAGTATGGAAAGAGCCAGGGGCGAGAGAGGCCAGCTGCTGAGGTGTCCATCACACAATATGACTGACACAGAGTGTGAGGAGAGGCACACAGCAGAGCTGAGTGGCCACCTGTGTTCAGTTCAGAATGCTTTTGGTGGGGATCCGGGTTAAAGACAGGGTTAATGCTAATGGTGTTTTGTTGACATAGAATCTCACTCTGTAGACGATGCTATTTTAGAACATTGGCTCTTCCCAGCTGCAAAGAATAGATCAGAGGAGACAGTGGCTAGTCCTTTAACTGTCAGTAACTCTCAGTATTCAATAGAAGAATATAGAAAAGAGCAACAGGCTGTTTGTTTTGTTTTGTTTTGTTTTGTTTTGTTTTTTAACTAGAGTCCACATTCAAGTCCCCCTCAGCTATATTTATTAGGAAGTTTTAAAAGCATGATCTAGTAATGCACGGAAAACATTTTTAATTTGCTATAATAAGAAGGTGCACACTATTTAAAAACAATATTCTTCATGGCCAGATCATGCAAATAACTCATATTTACTGTTGAAAACTTAGAAATAAACAACCTCTTTGAACTCCCCAGTGCAATAGTGATTGGGGTTGCACGTACCTACTCCTTCAGGGAGGGAACACAGGCAAGCTTGAGTAGAGTGGTACGGGAGGCATTTGAGAGCTGACATAGTAGGGAAGAATCTCTGGTCTGACATCAAGGAGAAGGCCAATGTCTAAAATGGTGAGCCGGACTTTCAAGGTGACTTTCTGTTAATGCCCACTGCTAGGCTCATAAAAGTGATTATGACATTTTTGACACTCTTGTGGGCTTGGGACATAAAAGAGGGAACATATGGTCAAGGAGGATGTGGAGCAAGTAAACCGGGTCCTTTGGATTGACACCTAAGAGGCTCAATTCTATAATGAACATGGCTGCACGTTTATTCATAGGGACGGTGGATTAGGTCGTTTGCTCATTGGCCCAGTAGGGGCTCGGTGCCCTTAACTGAGTATACGTAACCCCAGATTGCCAATTCCCACACAAACCTTGCAAACCAATGATAATTCTCCCAGAAAGAAGTTAGCATTGTCCTATGTCTCAAAGTACAGTCTTTACATCAATAGTTTTAAAATCCAACAAGTGCTTCACAATCAAGGAGAGTCAGCATGTAAGCTAAGTACACTCGAACTAGAATCAGAAAAGCACAGAGAGTTCAGACATATGGCTCAGATACTGGAGTCATCTAATCCAAGGGAGAAGAGGAGCCTGGGACACAGACACACCTGTGGAGAAGAGAAGCCTGAGGGGACGACATGGGAGAAGGCAGCCATCTTCAAGTATGGCAGAGAGGCCTCACAGGAAAGCAAACTTGTTGACACCTTGACCATGTACTTCAAGCCTGTAGGGTTCTGAGAAGACATCTTTGATGTCAAAGTCTCTCAGGCCATGGTGCTTTGTTATGGTAGTCTCCAGGACTGTCCATATGCTTCACTTTCCGTGGAGAACTCCAGGGCAGTCTTATGGGGGCAGTGTAGGGGGATACAAGCTGAAATATGGCCAGAACCATCCATATATGCCTTGCCTTTCTGTGGAGAATTCTGAAATAGCTTCTGAGCCCAAGGATGGAGCCAGCAGACTCAGACAGTGCCGTGGGTTTGATTTCTCTTTTTCTGAAAGTACATACAGTGCAGCATTGAAAGAAAGATTCTCCTGTCAGCAACTGAAACTAACTGGTCTTGGGGTTAGAATAGGTCATTCCTGGAAATGTCATTTTAGAAAATGTTCTGAAGTTTCACTTCTGTGTATGGTTGATCTCAGAAATGACTTAAGGAGAAGTATGAGTTAAACTTTTTTTCCCCAAGAACTGCAAGTTCAAGTGTGGAGTAGAGCATGCCATGCTGTATGGGATTGGGGCTGGTGGGATCTGCCTTGGCTTCACAGGCCCTCTTTCTTGAAACACTTTTGCCTTTCTCAAGGATGAGGGGAAATATATGAGGTATCCCACACCCAACCTCAAAATATTCTCTTACATTGCCTGTACTCACATCCACTTTTGTGAACCGGGTTTTGGGCATGGTATTATGTATGTACTCGTGTGTAACTGAAGGTGCTCATGACATATATGAGGAGGTCAAAGGGCAACATCCAGTGTTGGTTCTCTCCTTTAGTCTTGTTTGAAACAGGGTCTCTTTGCTGTTTGCCCCTGAATATGCCAGGACAGGGTGGTCTTCAAACTTCTAGGGGTTCTCCTGACAGACCACATCTGGCTTCATGTGGGTTCTGGGAATCCAAGTTCAGGATCTCATGCTGGCTTCACAAGGTGCCGTGTCTTCCATATCTCCATCCCTAGAATACTTACATCTCTCTCTCTCTGTAGTAAAGGATCTCATTTGAAACTTGCTTTTCATAACACCTAACCCTGGCAAACACACCGAGAGCAGAGGTCAAGAGGTTAGAGTGGCTCAAGGCCTAACTGGAGACCTACATGCAGCATTGAGTTAGCTCTAATGATTAGACAACAGAGAAAGAAAAGGACTCATTTATTTAATCCAGCCCCAACTTATTTAATTTTGCCATATTAGAGTTGGCTTTAGGCTTGTAGATTGCAAAGGAAACTTTATAAGGAAAAAAACATGGAAACAAATGCCTAAAAGATTATTGGCAAGTTTGTTATTGGGGAATATGGCGTATTCCTCACTATTTACAGAAGTGAGTATTATATATATATATAGTCTTATGTATATATATAAATGAGTATATATATATATATATAGGCTTATATATATAGGCTTAATGCTGGGTTTTCACATTGTGACACTGAAATATAATTTAGTGTCTTTTTTCTATGACATAAACCACACTCAGCTCAGGAATGGCAGCTTAAGGAGGAGAGATGGAGAAATGACAAGTCTTTTTTATAGAATTCTAGGTAGCAAGACATTGCGTGGTAGGGTTGTCTATTGCTTTCTCATTATCTATGGTTTTTGTAGAATTCACAAAGGTATGCTATCTGATGACATGAAAATACTATTATTTATTATCATGAGATGGGCCATGGAGCACCCATTGCCTTCCAGGAAGAGGGGATTTGGTGAGACCATGGTTCATGTGGGTGACTTGATTTCTAGCAGCATCAGATATGATTCTGAACATAAAGTACAGGGAGTTTAAGTCCAAGAAGAATGTTCTCTGTCTCTGTTCCTGATCAGCAGACTAGAAAGATAACCTGGGAGGTTTCAGGTGAGGTGAGGGCTACTGTCAAGAGCTGCCCAGTTAGAACAGGTAGATGTCTCTTTTTGACATGGCTTTGCCTGACACACACTTGGAATCAGAGAAGGAAAAAAATTGACACATATCTATCTACCTGTGATCTCAAAGTCAATTCATTTTGGTCACTTGCTGAAGTCCCATGGGAGAATGTCTATACAGGTGGGACCCTGCTTACTTGCACAGAAAGATGGGCTTCTGCCATCTCCTCCAGCACATCTGCCTTGTCTGTCACCAGTTCTTCCCCTTGCCTAATCCATGGAAAAATTCATTGGCTTTCAATGGCTCTCTGATATTTGAAATTCTCTAAGAAAATATCTTTACTCTCTATCATGCAGGAAGAAGAGAGCCTTTGAGATGAAGGATGGAGAGGAATTGAGCTTGGCAAGGTGGCCCACAGGTGGGAATCATATGGGCCCATTACTTGGGCTAATGCAGTTAACCAGGCCTTCTTGCCTGTCCAGATGTGGGCCTACTGCATGGAAGACATTTGTAGAGAATATTTCTTTTTCCCATGGGCTTTTGTGTAATCTTAATATTGCTCTCTCAGAGCTCCAATCAACAGAAAGCTTGAGGGAACCTTCCTGATCTCCCTTTCTGTCAACATTTCTGTATGTAGGTCTCTGCAGACATTTTCAGATTAGCCTAATTAACTCAAAGTTCTTCTTTTTAGCTGTAATGACTTTGCTTGTCTTCCCGTTGTCTCTGTCTCCCCAGCCAAGTCCTACCAAACTGCCGTAAAGGTGAGGCATGAGCCTGGGAATCAGGCTTCAGCTGTCCTTGACTGAGTTGTCAAGCTTGTCTGCTAACTTAGGATTCAATGCCAGCCAAATTCTACTCCCCTGCTATGTTTTAAACAACGGCTTTAGACAAGATGAGAAGGTAGCACCGGCTAGTAGCCAGGGTGGCCCTGAGGAAACGACCAGCCTTTAGCAGCTGTACGCGTTGTCAACCAATTCCCTTCCTCTTCTAGTCCCTACAAAGATTTTGCCAAACTAATTTTGTCCTATTAATTAATTAGTAATATAAATATATATGTTTAAATTAACAACTTTTCCAAAAACAGTGAACCATTAATAATGAAATTTTATAATCATCGTAAAACCGTCCAAGGCCTGGAAGATGGTGCAATAATTCACACCTAATTGCTTTCAACCTTGGGCTCACAAACACAGTAGTGGGAGAAATGAGTTCAGATGCTGTAATTCATGCCAGGTCATGTTTTACTATTTTACTCATCCTTTGGGGGCCTAGGGAAATCGCTTAGTGAGTAAAGTGCTTGCTGTGCAGGCTCAAAGTTCTAAGTTTGGATCCCCAGCTCCTCCCTAAAAGCCAGGTAGAGTGAGGTTTGGATCCTCCAGCACTGGGGAGGGTGGAGACAGATGTATCCAGGGGCTTCCTGGATATCTACTCCAGCTCAACCAGAGCATTTCAGCTGCAGTAAAAGACTCTGTCTCAAGAATAAGGTATAGAAAAGTGGGAGACATTGGCATTGTGTCTTGGCTTTCACATATATGTGCATAGACATGTACACAACACACATTGGGAAGGTAGGGAAGGAGAGGAGGGGGAGATGGAGGGAAAGAAGGAGAGATGGAGAGGAGAGGAGAGGAGAGGAGAGGAGAGGAGAGGAGAGGAGAGGAGAGGAGAGGAGAGAGATCTTGAGTAGGAATGTGGTCTGGTGTAGGAGTTGGCACACAGTGTCTAGTATTGCCAGCCAAACCAAGACCCATAATTAACGAAGGTGTCTGAAACCCAAAAAAGGATAACTCTATGTTGCAAGATTAGTGGTCACACCCTTGACAAATAATGAACACTCAAATGAGGCTTGGATTCTTTCTCTCTTTCTATGTACTTTACTAAACAGAAACCATCACAGGCACCTTCAGCTGCCAGAGGACCTGACCTTCTCTGTCATCTGGGATGGCTGGAAACACATGCTTGTTGTGTGTTCCTCTGGAACTCTATCTTAAGCCATGGCTGGAAAAATGTAATCCCCACAACACAGGTTTATTGCCCTCCTCCAACCCCACAGGTACACACACATGCACTCTCTCCCTCCCTGCACTGCCCCCTCCCCCAGATACTATGTAATGCAGGCTGGCCACACTCTTTTCCAGCCGGTTTCCCATGTGCTGTGATGGGAGTCATGAGAACTTCTCCAACTAGACAACTTCTCTTGTTGTATTGTTGCAGCCACTTCAAAGAAGATGACAGCCACATGAGACCTATTACACATCCACCTTGCTATAAACAATGCTTGTTTCATGAGAAAACATGCCACTAAGAATTCTGGGGTCAGGGAAACTTGTGGAGGAAAATGATAGCTGAACAATGAAGCATGCTTCTACAATCACTGTGGATAACAATGGCACCGATTTTTCAACTTTTATTTCTTTTTTTTTTAAATTAACTTTTATTGCATTATGATGAGAAAAGTTACATGATTTCAATTTGTCTCAATTTGTTAACATTTAAAAACATATTTTAAATAAATAGAATTAAATCACATTCTTGTTTCCCTTTTGTACCCCAGCTCCTCCCAGAGACCCCCCTTCAATATCTACAATATCTTTTTTTGTCATATTCTTTAAAATTTATAAAATATTTTAACAACAAAAATGAATATTATAAAGGTTGTTTGATATAAAACAATCAATTTAACAGTGTTATGTAGGTGCTTGTCTACAGCAATACTGCAAATACGCTTTTCTCACTATAAATTTCAAATAACTCCAAACATATTAACTGTATATTTCAAAATAATACATCACTACTAGTATTTTCTTAAATGATCATAAATATGTAAAGTCTTTTTGTTTGTTTGTTTTGTATTTAGTAGAGTTTAAAATCTTGTCTCTTTCTGTGGTACAAGCCCAAAATAAGAACAATTTTTAGACATTGGATTTCATTGTAATAAGGCTGTACTTCAATGACCCTGAAATCACCGAAGGATTTTACCTCCATCATAGCTAAGCTGAGAGTTGACAGTTCTGCTGCGCCAAGGAATGAATTGTAGGCTTGATTTTTGGATACAGACTTCCTGCTATGGTCAAACAGCTATTTGATGTGAGTGTGTGACTTTATTCTCAGCCCACAGAGAACAAGTTACATTCATTTAAGAAATAGTGTGTGTATTAAGATGGTCTATCCATAAAGTCATTCACTAACTGTTTCAATGAAC
>JADRCD010151296.1:0-12601 GCA_019843815.1 Montemys delectorum
AGGCAGGCAGGCAGGCAGGCAGGCAGGCAAACAGGCAGACAGAGACAGGCAGACAGAGGCAAGCAGACAGGCAGGCAGACAGCACAACTCCCCTCTCAAAATGTGTGACCTGGCAGCTAGCAAGGAGCACACACAGTCAGTACTGTAAACTGGAGGTTTCCCAGGGGCAGAGAAGTTCCTACGGAGAAAGTCTATAAGCCAGGCAGTGGTGGCACACGCCTTTAATCCCAGCACTTGGGAGGCAGAGGCAGGCAGATCTCTGAGTTTCAAGCCAGCCTGGTCTATAGAGTAAGTTCCAGGACAGCCAGGGCTACACAGAGAAACCCTGTCTCAAAAAAACAAACAAACAAACAAACAAAAAAAGAAAGTCCATAAGTTTTTGTTTATGAGAAAAAGAAATAAAAAGGAAATACATAACTGCTTTCAGGTATGGTGGAAAAGAAAGTTTATTGTAGATAAGAGAGCATAGCCAGAGGCGGGGACATCTTAGAGAGTGCAGAGCTGACCTGAGCAGACTGAGCTGGGCCATGTGGAGAGAGGGAGGGAGACAAAGAGAAGGGGAAGAGAAGGGAACGGGGTGCAAGAGCCAGGAGGCCCAAAAGGGTAACCGACATGGCTGGAATATATAGGAAAGGCAGCTCAGTCCCTAGGGCTGGATAGCTCAGGGTAAGGAGAGGTATATGTAAGCCAGGAGGACCTGTAACAGGTAGGGGCTGAGGGATTCTGGGAGAACCTGGCTGTTGTTTGATTTGATATGTTCAGTACCTCAGCCATTTGTCCCAGGGTTTGATACTTAACAGTTTAGTTTTGGGCTGGTGAGATGGCTCAGCGGGTAAGACTGCTCTTCCGAAGGTCCTGAGTTTGGATCCCAGCAACCACGTGGTGGCTCACAACCCTCCGATAGGATCGGACACCCTCTTCTGGTGCGTCTGAAGACAGCTGCAGTAAATTAAGCAGGAGCGAGCAGGGCCGGCAGAGGTTCTAAGATCAACAGCAGCCACACACATGATGGCTCACGGCCATCTGTACATCTACAGTGTACTCATACACACAAAATAAAGAAATAAATAAATCTTTAAAAAAAACCAATTTAGTTTTATGGAATCTTGGGAGATGAATCTGTCTGCTTGTAGATTTAACATTAGAGCATCCAGTGGCGGGGCTGGAGAGATGGCTCAGCGATTGAGAGCACTGACTGTTCTTCCAAAGGTCCTGGGTTCAAATCCCAGCAACCACATGGTGGTTCACAACCATCTGTAATAGGGTCCGATGCCCTTTTCTGGTGTGTCTGAAGACGGCTTTAATGTATTCATGTAAATAAAATAAGTAAATCTTTAAAAAAAAATTTTTTTAAAAATTAAAAAAAAAAAAAGAACATGCAGTGGCCTGGAGATGTGCGCTGTCTGTGGGGGTTGTGGTTGTGGTGGTGGCCGTTTGAGGCCGAGCTCGTGTGAGCCAGGCTGGTTTTAGGCCCCAGATCCTCCAGCATCCTGAGCTAGAGTTACAGAAGTAAGCCAGCAGGTCTAAACTGATAAAGGATCTTTTTGAAGATTAGTTGTATTAATACTAAAACATCCACTTGAGTGGATGGAAGGAAAAATGCTTCAGATCAAAACCTTCAAACTTCAGCAAGTCTTTTTTTTTTTTTTAAAAATTTTTTTTTTTTTTTTTTTTTCTATTTTTTTTTTTGAGACAGGGTTTCTCCGTGTAGCCCTGGCTGTCCCGGAGCTCACTCTGTAGACCAGGCTGGCCTGGAACTCAGAAATCTCCCAAGTGCCGGGATTAAAAGCGTGTGCCACCACCGCCCAGCTTAAAGATTTATTTATTATAAGTAAGTACACTGTGGATGTCTTCAGACACTCCAGAAGAGGGCGTCAGATCTCATTACAGATGGCAGTGAACCACCATGTGGTTGCTGGGATTTGAACTCAGGACCTCTGGAAGAGCAGTCTTAACTCTTAACTCTCTTAACCAGTGAGCCATCTCTCCAGCCTCCCTCAGCAGTCTTAAAGGCTGGAAGAGACTCTGGTGCTGGACATGGTAGGATAAATGGTAAACCAGAGCCTCGCCGGTTAACAGATCCTGTTTCCGTAAATGGGATCTTAGGTGAGAGTGGTTGGTTGTTCACACCCATAACCCTGACACTCGGAGGCTTCTCCCCAAGTTACTTTGGTCATAGTGTTCCATCACGGCTGTGGTAAACCGAACTAAGACAGCAGCCAAGGAAAGCCTTGAACTTCTGAACCTTCCGACTCCACCTCCTGGATGCTGAGGCTGCACACATATAGGCATCATATAATCAGTTTTTTTGATTTTTGGTTTCTTGGTTTTTCAAGACAAGGTTTCTCTGTGTAGTCCTAGCTGTCCTGAAACTCACTCTGTAGACCAGGACATAATCAGTTTTATGTGGTGCTGGGATGGGCCTTAGGGTCTCTCGTGGACCGGCCTAGCAGTATAGCAGCGAAGCCCCAAGACACCATTTCATACTTAACATAAGATCTTCATTTTCAGATGAGAAAAAATTAAACTCATAATTTAATAAGATTAATTTCTGCATAATTACTCAGCTGTTAATTATTCACTCAACAATAGAATGAACAATGTTTCAATATCTTATACATTTTTTTGAAAAGTATATATTTTTAACTTTAGTAGCATTTAACTAATAAAATGTAATTAGAACATAGGCTGTGGATCTTCCTCCCTGGGAGCCCCCACCCCACCTCCTTAGGAGTTCTTATTTTCATTTATAAGTCTGTGAAAAGCAAGCAAGCAAACAAACAGAAAGCAACACAGGCTTACAACTCACAGGAAAAGAAAACGAACAGAGCCAGACATGGGTGATGCACTCTTGCAATTCTAGCACTTGAGGGGCAGAGGCACAAAGAGTTCAAGGTGACCCTTAGGCAGGCCAGCCTAAGTCACAGGAGAGCCTACCTCCAACAGAACAGGAAGAGGGGCAGGGCAGCCACCTAGTACTTTTATCAGGCTCTTCTGAAAGGTGACATCAAACTTTGAATAGGACTCCAAAACCAAGGGGGAGAACCTGGTTATTTAGAGAGCCAAAGACAGTGAGTCATTCCTTAATCCAGAACTCAGCAGGCAGAGGCAGGCTGATCTCAAGTTCAGGGCTAGTGTGGTCTGAAGTGAGTTCCAGGCCAGCCAGGGCTATACAGTGAAACCCTGTTTCAAAAAAATAAAAACCACTTCCTCTCACCCAAGTAAAAGCAATCTGAAAAGAAAATACCATTTCAGAAAAAGGGAGAGACATGGTCAAAGTCCTAAGGTGCTGTGAGGGGACTGGACACAGGGTAAAATGAAGAGGTTGCAGTAAAGTACTCAAGGTTGCTTGCTCAGTATAAGAGACCACGGATAATTTTATTTTATTTTTTAAAGATTTATTTATTTATTATATAAGTGCACAGAAGCTGTCTTCAGACACACCAGAAGAGGCGTCAGATCTCATTACAGGTGGTTGTGAGCCACCATGTGGTTGCTGGGATTTGAATTCAGGACCTTCGGTTAAGAATCAGTGCTCTTACAGGCGATGGTGGTGTACGCCTTTCATCCAGCACTTGGAAGGCAGAGACAGGTGGATTTCTGAGTTCGAAGCCAGCCTGGTCCACAGAGTGAGTTCCAGGACAGCCAGGGCTACTCAGAGAAACCTTGTCTCGAAAACCCAAACCAAAGGAAAAAAAAAAGAATCAGTGCTCTTGCAGTCGGATTTCTGAGCTCAAGGCTAGCCTGGTCTACAGAGTGAGTTCCAGGACACCCAGAGCTACACAGAGAAACCCCTTGGGGTGTGGGGGAATCAGTGCTCTTAACCACTGAGCCATCTCTCCAGCCTGAGTGGATAATTTTAAATAGTAGAAAAGTTCCTGTTGGGCTTCAGACAAGGAAGAGGGGGCTGAGGTGCATATTTAACAAGCCAAAGCAGAGCGGACCTGGCCTCCAGGTTCTCCCAGCATCCCTCAGTCCCTACCTCTTACAAGGTATGGTCAGTTTAGCTCCGTCCTCTACCATGAAGTTTCCAGCCCAGGTGCTGGGCTTGGCCTCCCTTAGAAGCTCCTCCCTCTATAATCCAGGCATTTTGGTCCCCTCTTCTCTCTCTCTTCCCCTTCCTCCATGTCTCCCTCTCCATGGCAACTTCCCTAAACTCCTTCCTTGGGACTAGTGAATCCACCCCAGAATAGCTTCCCAATAAACCTGCCTTGTTTTGTTTTGTTTTGTTTTTTGTTCTTTTTTTGTTTTTCGAGACAGGGTTTCTCTGTGTAGCTCTGGCTGTCCTGGAACTCACTCTGTAGACCAGGCTGGCCTAGAACTCAGAAATCCGCCTGCCTCTGCCTCCCAAGTGCTGGGATTAAAGGCGTACGCCACCACCGCCCTGCTAAACCTGCCTTTCTATACTTTAATCTGGCTTGAATTGACTCATTTCATCAGCGGAGAATAATTTATCAGTTCCCAGATCTGTTTTGAAGCAATAATGCTCACAGTGAGAGTGATTGCTTAGTGCACACTGGGTCCTTAGTTCAGTCTCTATCATACACAGGCATACACACACATACATACACACACACACACACACACACACACACACACCAGTATAAGCCTGAGACAATTAAGGGCTGCAAAGGGGGCCTACTGCTGTTTTTAGCTTTTGAGGCAGGGTCTCACTATGGATCCTTGGCTGGTCTGGAACTCACCTGCCTCTACGTCCTGAGTGCCAAGTGTTAAAGACATACACCACCACACTTTGTGCTCTTACCAATGCCTTTGGTTTCCAGCACCCACATGGTTTACAACCCTCCAGCAGTTAACCACCTATAACCCCAGCTCCACTAGAATCTGATGTCTCTGGTCTCTGTAGGTACCTACATGCCCACATACAGTCACAAACACATACACACACATTTAAACAATTAAAATTATTTATAGTTTATTTTTATTTTAAGCACATTGGTGCTCTGCCTGCATGTGTGAGGAAGTCAGATCCCCTGGAACTGGAGCTCTAGACCCGTGAGCTGCTATGTGGGCACTCGAATGTAACCCAGGTCCTCTGGAAAAGCAACCAGTGCTCCCAACTGCTGAGCCAGCTCTCCAGCCCTTAAAACGATGTTAAAGAGACAATAGTATCCCAGAACTAGAGAGATGGTGATGAAGGTGAGCTCCCATCTGGAGTGGTAAACAACTAGCTATGTAAGGCAAGCACTCGACAACTGCAATTTCTAGTTTTGGAATTTTTTTTTTTTCTTTTTTCTTTTTTTTGGTTTTTCGAGACAGGTTTTGGAAATTTTTTAAGACAAGGACTAGTAGTGGCCAAACAGGTTTCAAAGTTGCTATGTAGCCACTACTGACCTTTTTTTGTATCCACCTCCTGAGTGATGGGATTGCATGCCCAGCTATCATTTATATCACTCTGAAACTCAGGCTAGAATGGAACTAGCTATGCATCCAAGTCTGGCCTTGAACTTGTAGCAGTCCTCCTGTTTCAGCCTCATGGGTGCTGAGAATACAGGCAAGACTAAGCTTGTTAGAATTGGCTCATTCTCTGGGGAGGATGCAGAGAGTCCGGATTCAGAATCACCAAGCACAGCTGGATAGGAATAAGTAACGAGCCCAAAATAGGTTGCCATGTCTCTGTGCCACCTTTCTCTGAGAAACTAACACAGCCCACAAAGACTCGGGGCACACGGCACCCTCAGCACGCCCTTGTGCTTCAGCTTGATTACTTTACAATTAAGCGAACCACATCCTATGCCAAGAACGCTTCCGTCTGCTCCTTTAATGCCTTCTACTTAAACAGCCTCAGACCATGACACATAATTAGAAGAAAACCTATGAAGTCAGAAACCAAAACAAAAAGAAAATCAAAAAAGGAACTCAGAGGAAAAAGAGCACAGGGGAAGGCAACACAGGAACATGGGGAAAGAGTTGTGAGAGGACTAAACAAAAATAATTCCTTCCACGAAGCTAAAGCAGAATTCAGCAAAGATAGGAGGAATGGCACACATCGGCAAGGCAGGAGCTCCTAGACCAGGAGTCTCAAAAACAAAACCAAACAAACAGGAATGCACAGAAATGGTGAAGATAACCCCTGTTAAAAGAAAAATATGATTTTAGATTTGAAAAATATGTATACTAGGGCTGGAAGATAGACTAAAGGGAAATACCCAGAAAGTAGAATAAAAAATTAGAAAATATAATAAAAAGTAAGCAGATAGGGCTGGAGAGGTGGCTCAGTGGAGGTGGCCCAGTGGAGGTGGCCCAGTGGAGGTGGCCCAGTGGAGGTGGCCCAGTGGAGGTGGCTCAGTGGACACGAGCACTGGCTCTCTCGCAGAGTTCCGAGATTCAGTTCCCAGCACCCATGAGACAGCTCACAGCTGCCTGTTAACTCCAGTTTCCGGTGACCCAAAACCACCCTCTGGAATGTGAGTATGTATGATACAGTCAGACTAAACACCTACATAAAATAAACTTTCTAAAAGATCAAAAAATTAAGTGGGCATGGTTTACTCCTGGGACTCAGGAGGCTAAAGCAAGAGAAGCTTCGGTTTCAGGCTGGCCTGAACCCTACGGCAACAAGAACCTATCTCAAAGAAACAAAACAAAAATGACAAGGAGAGAAAATATAAGGTATGAACATCAGAAAGAAAAAGGAAATGACAGAAGTAACAATGAACAAAACGCTGTAATCAGTCTATGAACTGTCTAGGTTGAGATGAGCATCCCGCTCTAAGTGAACAAGACACCACAAAGTAAACACTCAGGAACCCCTATCACTGGGGAAAGATCCAAAAACCCTTTCTTTCCTTTTTTTTTTTAAATTTTTGTTTGTTTGTTTGTTTGTTTTTCCAGACAGGGTTTCTCTGTGTAGCCCTGGCTGTCCTGGAACTCACTCTGTAGAACAGGCTGGCCTCGAACTCAGAAATCCGCCTGTGTCTGCCTCCCAAGTGCTGGGACTAAAGGTGTGCGCCACCTCTGCCCGGACCTCCTCCCCGCTTTTTTTTAAAAATGAATTACTTATTATGTGTATATGAGACACTGTCACTGTCTTTAGACACCCCAGAAGAGGGCATCGGATCCTATTAAAGATGGTTGTGAGCCACCATGTGGTTGCTGGGAATTGAACTCAGAACTTCTGGAAGAGCAGTCAGTGCTCTTAACTGCTGAGTCATCTCTCCAGGATCAGTAACCAAATTAGCAAGAGTCAGCAACATTATAAATCAGAGGAAAACAAAATAATGACTCAACATTCGGTCAAGCACTGCACTCAGAACAATTCATATTTACAAGTTAAAACAAAACAAAACAACTTCCCTTTGCACTTTGTGACATTCCACCTGTTTCTTAGTCAGAGTTTCTATTGTTGTGACAAAACACCATGATCAAAATGCAAGTTGGGGACAAAAGTTGGCTTACACTTCCACATTGCTGAAGCTAGGACAGGAACTCAAACAGGGCAGGAACCTGGAGGCAGGAGCTGATGCAGAGGCCATGGAGGGTGCTGCTTCCTGGCTTGCTCCCCAAGGCTTGCTCAGCCTGCTTTCTTATAGAACCTAGGACCACCAGCCCAGGGATGGCACCACACACTGATCATTAATTGAGAAAATGCCTTACAGCTGGATCTCATGGAAGCCTTTCCTCAACTGAGGCTCCTTCCCCTCTGATGACTCTCTTTTGTGTCAAGCTGACACGTTAAACCAGCCAGTACAACTGACCTCTTGTAAAGTTGACACACAGACACATCACTATTAAGCCACAACCCTTCCTTTCTTTTTTTTTTTTTTTTAAAGATTTATTTATTGTATGTGTATGAATACACTGTAGCCATCATGTGATTGCTGGGAATTGAACTCAAGATGGCCCTGCTCGATCTGGCCCCGGCCAGGCCCCCCACCCTCACTCTCCGGCATAATACACTGTAGTTATCTTCAGACCAGAAGAGGGTGTCAGATCTCATTATGGGTGGTTGTGAGCCACCATATGGTTGCTGGGATCGAACTCAGGATCTTCGGAAGAGCTGTCAGTGCTCTTACACGCTGAGCCATCTCACCAGCCCCCAACCCTTCCTTTCTTATTCATCCCCGAGATTTCACATAAAAACATAAATAACGCTGGGCGGTGGTGGCACACACCTTTAATCCCAGCTCTTGGGAGGCAGAGGCAGGCAGATTTCTGAGTTCCAGGCCAGCCTGGTCTACAGAGTGAGTTCCAGGACAGCCAGGGCTACACAGAGAAACCCTGTCTCGAAAAACAAACAAACAAAAATCTAACCTCTCTAAAAATCCAAAATCTCTTTTAGAAGTTCAAAGTTTTTCAGCTGTGGGCTCCTGTAAAAATCAAAATCAAACACCTTCTTCAAGAGGAAACAACCAGGGCACAATCACAATCCAAACCAGGCAAAGCCAAACTCAAACAATGGCAAACGTCTGGGGTCTCCTGGTGATCCCTGGGATTCTCCAGGGGCTTGGGTCACTTCTCCAGCTCTGCCCCTCCCTCGGTAGCGCACGGCGTGTCTCCCATAGCTCTGGCAGGTTCTACTCCACAGCTGCTGTTCTTGGTGGCCATCCCGTGGTCCTAGCCTCCCCAAAATGCTGGGTCTCCTGCTGCAACTGGGCTGAACTTTCACCAGTAGCCTCTCACAGGCTCTCTTCATGGTGCCAAGCCTTCTTTGCATGACCCCTTCAGTCTTTCAACTGCCACTCAGGCTGCACCTTCACCAATGGCCTCTCCTGGCCTCTCACAGGGCCAGGCCTCAGTCGCTCTCCATGACCCCTTCATGCCTTGAAAACCAGTACCACCTGGGTGATTCTTACATTGCCAACTGCTAGCATGAGGCACAACCTTGGCCACTTCGAGAACACAACTTCTCTGTGCTCTCAGGAAACACTCCCCAGGAGATTTCACCTCACTGATGCTGGTCTCTTCTAAATCACTGCTAATTTCTTAGCTCCAGCTAACCAGCATCAAATATCCTAGGAATGCAAAGGTTTCCCTTCAATGGTGTTGGTCCCTTGTTAATTGCAACTGATGCTTCTGCCCCAGCTGACACAAATGGCAGAATCTTAATTCAAAATAGCAAATGCCACTAATAGTCTTTTTGTTTTGTTTTCTTTTGTTTTGTTTCCTCTGTGTAGCTTTGGCTGTCCTGGAACTCACTCTGTACACAAGGCTGGCCTCGAACTCAGAAATCCGCCTGCCTCTGCCTCCAAGTGCTGGGATTAAAGGTGTGCGCCACCACTGCCTGGTGCCACTAATAGTCTTTAGACTTCCCTCTGAAACTTCACAAGTCAGGCCTCCATCTTCAACATTCTTATCTTCCAAGCTCCCACATAACATCCCACTGAGCTCTCAATACTCAATGGCTTTTTTAGCCCAAAGTTCCAAAGTCATTCCACAATCCTCCCAAAGACATGGTCAGGTCTGTCACAGGGTACCCCACTACACTGCTAACAATTTGTCTTAATCAGGGTTTCTATTGCTGTAATGAAACATCATAACCATGAAGCAAGTTGGGGAGGAAAAGGTTTGTTTAGCTTACACCTCCACATTGCTGTTCATCATCAAAGGAAGTCAGGCCAGGAACCTGGAGGCAGGAGCTGATGCAGAGGCCATGGAGGGGTGCTACTTACTGGCTTGCTTCCCCTGGCTTGCTCAGCTTGCTTTCTTACAGAACCCAGGACCCCTAGCCCAAATAGGGCACCACCCACAAAGATGTGCACCACCACCCCTGGCTTAAGAAGTTGAATAATTGGCCGGGCAGTGATGGCTCATGTCTTTAATCCCAGCACTTGGGAGGCAGAGGCAGGCAGATTTCTGAGTTCGAGGCCAGCCTGGTCTACAGAGTGAGTTCCAGGACAGCCAGGGCTACACAGAGAAACCCGGTCTCAAGAAAACAAACAAACAAACAAACAAAAAAGAAGTTGAATAATCAATGAAGCACCAGTTTAGGCTAAAATGGAAAGAGAGAGAGGAACAGGGGAGGGAGGGGGGAGGGAGAGAGGGAGGAAGCAGAGCTCTAAAGAGCCCTGGCCTGGTAAGCCCTCACACCAAACCGTGGGAGATAAGAGGTCTCTGCACTCTGTTGGAAACAGATCGTTTCTCACTTAAGAGGAAGAAGACACAATAGCAGGTAAGAGAGCCAAGGGTTGTGACTGTTGACCTAGGAGCCAGGAGAGTCGACTGAAGACTCCTCCCACAGAGCAGGATCAGGCCCAACTGTGGAAGTCTATGTGGACTGAAATACATACGAGCAGGGCAGGAAATAACATTTTTTTTTTTTTTTGAGACACATTTTATGTAGCCTCGAGTGGCCTTGACCTAAGAACATAGCTGAGGCTACTCTTGAACTCACTGCCCTCTTGCCTGGACCTCCTCAAGTGCTTGAATTATATATGAACAGCACCATGCCCTGTGAGCAAAATCTATGGGGAAGGTAAATGATCTCAAATCAAAGACAGTCCCATGCCAGGCAGTGTGGTGCTTGCCTACAACCCCAGAACCAGGAGATAAGGACAGAGGGTTACCTTTCGTTCAAGGCTAGCTAGGCTAGAGAGAGGTCCGTCTCAAACACCACACATAGAGTGGGGCTATAGCTCATCAGGTAAAGAAATTTGCCAAGTACTTGTGAATGCCACAAATCCCAGGTGGACTCATCTGCCACCTATGTGTAACTCCAGGCTCCAAAGGTGGCAGTGGGACACGGGACCCCTGGAGCAAGCATGCGAGCTCTGCTTCCACGGAAGACCTTGCCTCAATGAGTAAGGTAAAGTTTGCCGCCCTCTGCCTTGAGGCCCCCCACACGTGCACACCTAAGAAAAACAAAGTAGCCCCTTTTCTTTTTCCTGAAGGAAATGTTTGTTGCTGTGAGGGTTAAGTTAACAACAGATGCCGGGAGAAGATGTCAGGGACGGTGTGGTTGTTAGAATCCTCCCAAGCTGGGATTCCTTTATCCCCAGACATTTCCAGTCCCACTCACCTATCTCACTGCAGCCCAGCAAGGAGCAGCCCTGCTGACTTGAAAGCACAGTCTCGAGGTCTACAACTAACCTTTCTTGCTCCATAGTTATTTAACTCAAGGCCATTAGCTTTTTTTTAAAGTGATCACATTAAAATATCATGTAGAAGCCTTTTTGAAATCTACACTTTTCCATTTTGTAACTCCACACACCACCACCCCACCCCCTGGTATTTTTGAGGCCCTGGCTGTCCTGGAACTCCCTCTGTAGACCAGGCTGGCCTCAAACTCACAGAAGTCTGTCTTCCTCTTTCCCCTAGTGCTCCCTCCATTCCTTCTTTAAGACAGAGTCTTGCTCTACTGGGCTGAAATTTGCTCTCAGAACAGGCTGGCTGACCTCAAACTCAGTATAGTTACTGTTACTGTTCCCAGAATGCCAGGACTCCGAGCAAGTGCTGACGTGACATGCTTGCTCTCCTTTTGTAGCTATTTTCATTCCAATTCATAGAAATTTAACACTACGTCCCAGAAAGAAGACCGCCTTTGTTAGCTGGTTTTAGTTTTTCATTTGTCCACTTCCGTGTTTAGTCCTAAGGATCGAACCCAGAGCCTTTCATAAGCTAAGCAAAAGAGGAAGGAAGAAAGAAAGATTCTAGAGCTGGAGAAATGGTTCAGTAGTTAGAGCTCATATTGCTCTTGTAGAGGGTCCAAATTCAGTTCCCAGCACCCACATCCAGTGGCTCACAACTACCTGTAAGTCTGCATCTAAGGGCCCCGGCACCTCTGACCTTAGCAAGCATCTACACTTGCATGCACATACCCACACACATACACAGAATTTAAATAGAATCTGATTTTTAAAAAAATGTAATAATCTGTATGTGTCTGCCTGCCTGTCTGTCTCCTGCACCCCCATGTGTGTATGTGTGTGTATCTGTCTGTCTTCTGTCTGTGATCTCTGTGTGTGTGTGTGTGTGTGTGTGTGAGTTCCTGGCTCCTGAGTGTGTGTGTGTTTGTGAGTTCCTGGCACCCACAGAGGCCAGAGGCATCCAGTCTCTCTGGAACGGGATTTATAGGCATGGTACATGAGGTACCATGGTATAAGAGTAAGAGTGGACATGCTCTGAACCTCAGAACTCCCTCTGTTGTCTCATCCCCTAATTTGTTTGAGACAAGGTCTCAATAGCCAAGACTGGGCCTTGAATTTATAGTCTTGTCTCCATCTCCTGCATCACCGGGATTACAAGTTTCTATCACTACACTTGTCCTTATATTTGACTACATTACTATAGCTATGACAAATAAAGAAATTAAATTAAAAATAAGGCCTGGGGAGTCAGCTCAGTGGGACATGAGGACCTGGGTTCAAATTCCCAGCACCAGTGGCTCAGTGTTTAAGAGCACTGGTGGCTAATGCAGAAAACCCAGATTCAGTTCCCAGCATGGCCTCACATGTCTATTAACCCCAGAACTGGGACAGGATAAGAGGATCCCAGAGCTCATTGGTAAAGCCAGCCTGGCTGAAATGTCTACTACTGGCTTGCACATGCTCACATGTGCACATGTGTACTCAAGCACACGCGCGCGCACACGCACACACGCACACACACACGCACGCACGCGCGCGCGCACACACGCACACAC
>JADRCD010151297.1:0-11077 GCA_019843815.1 Montemys delectorum
CCCAGGGCCCGCAGGCAGCTGGGTCTCCAGGCCAGAAGGCCAAGCCCCAGGCTTAGCACAGCCAGCACAGCCACAGCTCCGGCCAGCAGGGGCACCGTGGCTGCAGGAAGAACATGAGGGTTGTGAATCCCAGGCCTTAGGAACTCCCCACTCCCACCCCTGCGCAGAGGGCTGTCACCTGGGGGGCTGGCAGGCTCATAAGAACCGTGGCAGGGGGCCCCGTGAGCCGGAGGCCGGGCTGGAGCAGTCAGCTGCTGGAAGCGCCCAAGCGGACAGGGAGCTGGGCACCCAGGGACCCTGAGTGGCAGGGGTGGGCGGGAAGTATCATTGCGGTAGATGAGAGAGATGGTGACATTCCTGGAGGTGAAAAGGACAGTAGCGTCACTAGTCCCCATCCTAAGAAGAGCCCATCCACCCAATGCCGAGCTATCCCCCATCCTCACTCTCCATCTTCCTCCTCAGGCTCCCTGGAGCTCCCCCGGAATTCAAAGGCCATGCAGGCAGCGTAAGGTGGGGTGTTCCCGTCGTAGAGGCCCAGGGCTCCCTGGAGGGCCAGCAGGGTGCTGTCATGCTGAAGAGAATTTCCAGGGATGGAGGCTAAATCAGGATGCCAGCACCTAGATTGTCTCCAGTTAGAAGTAACCCCAGACCACTCCCATTCACACCATAGGCATTCTAGAAGGATTGGCCAGACATGCAAATTATGGTCGGGCAGTTCCCATTCAACAGTCAGTCCTCGCGGGACTAGAAGTCTGTGCTCCTTTGACCCCCTCCCTCGTCTGCACTGTGTTTCTAACGCTGCAGTCTAAGTACAGTAGGAGATAAGGTTGAGCCAAGGCAGTGGACTGAGATTATATAGGCACTACCGTCTCACCACCACCACCACCCCTGTCATTCCCGTAGCACTGCCTGCCCTCCCCGAGGACTCACGGCTGAGTACATGACCATCTTGAGGGGCAGCCCCAAGCGCTGGGTCCGTGAGAAATTGCTGAGGATGGCATCCAGCAGAATCCCTGAGGGACGGGACTAGACTGTTTAGATGCCCCCTTTCCACCTGAAAAACAGCTTCCCCCAAACCCACAGATCCCACACCTTACCCCCTGTCAGCTGGGCTTTTTCTGCTGCTCGGGGTGGGCCCACATGTGCCCTGATATCCAGAGCAGAAATCTGTGACAGAGTCCTCAAGACATCTGGGGAGGCCCAGGATGGAAGATCAAGACCATGAGCACGCTGAGGGGGGGAGAGAGAAAGGGTCTCAAGAGAGAGTCCTCAGTCACCCCCCATTTGTTTTGGGGTGTGTGTGTGTGTGTGTGTGTGTACACCTAGGTTAGAGATTATCTGCAGAGGTTCTTCAAGCCTGGCCCACCTAGTTTGTTGGAGAGCCTCACTGGCCTGGAACTCAGCAAGCAGATGAGGTTGGCTGGCCACTGAACCCCAGGATTTTCCTGTCAAAGCCTCATCAGCAGGATTTAGGTGTGAGCTGCTGCACCCAGCTTTTTCATGTAGGTATACTAGCGATCCAAATTCCTCATGCTTGTGTGGCAAGCACCTTACTGACAGCCAACCCTCCAGACCCTGGCCCTGATTCAAATCCCTCAAAGATCAGCTCACCACAGTATGAGCCAGAGCAAGTACCAGACCAGAGTCCTTACCAAGCCCTTTGGGACCAGAGATGCCTTGGAATCTGACATTCGGTTTTCTAGAAAGATCCAATGAAATGGTACCAGGAAAGAATATATATATGCTATGCCACCATCTTGCCAGCCTGTCACTATCCCCACCATGCAGATGGGGAAACAGGGTACTCAGGACTTAATCTCTTGCCCTGATAAAACAGCTAGGACGAGTGCAGATTTGAAATCCCCAGATGAGAGAGGTGAGAAAAGGACTCACCTGGCAGATCAAAGTATCCAGAACTTTCCACGCTCTGCGGAGTGGCTCTCCGACCAGGGACAGCCCGGTGAAGTTGCCCAGACGGGTCAGGAAGTCCTGTGTGGAGATAGAGGGCAAAATGAGCCTACCAATCATTGCTTGACACACAGCCACGACAGCCCACACCAGCACTCACCGTCCAGCCCTCCAGGGCCTCCTGGTAGTCAGCTGCCTCTGTGGACTCCCGCAACAGCTCATGGTATCGAGGACAGCTGCGCATGGGGAACCTCAGCAACTGGGGGAAACTGAGGCTCAGAGAAGGCAGCAGCAAGTCTGGGGTCTCTCAGTTGGCCATGGGGCCAGGGTCTCTGGCCCTTGCCTCTCCCAGTTTCCCCTGTATCCAGCTGTGCTGGGCAGGGGTGGCAGCTTACCAACTCTGGACAGCTAGCTCTACCAGGGATAACCTGGCTGATCTCAGCTGTTCTGGGCTTCCAGAAATGGATCCACCTGGCTTAGAGCTGCCTCTGTCCCACTCCAGCTCAGTGTTGGGCTTTATTTCCATCCTTTTTTGTATGTGTAGTGCTGGCTATAGAACCCAGCATCTTGGACAGGCTACATGATCCCTCTACGTCTAAACCACACCCCCAGCTCCTCACTAGGTAGCTTACCACTGAGCCAAACTCCCAGCCCCTCCTCACTAGAGGATTCTAAGCTGGAGGTCCACCCCTAAACTATATCCCACTCCTCTTGCTAAACTGTTCTTTTCATTTTGAGAAAGTCCCACTAAGGTTTCCAGAATGATGTTGAACTCAAGATTCTTCTGTCTCTCCCACCAGATCAAGCCCCCTGACCTTGTCCTCAGACACAGGCACTGTATGCACTGGAATGGGCTTCCAGTCAGTTTCAGGACTTCCAGGGGCAGCCTCAGGGAAGAGCCCAGCCAGGTTGGCTTGTGCACTCTCCAATGTCCGGTCAAAGTCTGTGCTGCGGATGTACACCTGGGGTAGATGAGGGCAGCAGAGCAGGTGGACAGGCCGAGGGTCAGCAGGGTCCCAAATCAAAAGCTTCAGATTTAGTTTGGAGTAAGTAAGGTTAAAGGTCAGGAAGAGGGGTCAAAGGGTAGGCATTGAGGATCAAAACTCAAGGTGAGTTCATGTGTAACTTTGGAAGTTGGGATTAAAGGTCAGAGGTCAGAGTTGAATGATGCGTTGGACTGCTGGGGTCTGCTGAGATCAGATTAAGGGGACTGGGGGTAAGAGGTCACGATGTAGAAGGTGGGAACTGAATGACATGGAGCTAAATCAAGTACACAGTCCTCAGAGGCCAGCCAAAGGAAGTGAGAAGACAGAAAAGGAAGGTCAAAATGATGACAGTAGAGAGCAAAGGTGGGAGGTTGGAAATGGGGGTGGTGCTCAGTGATGGAAGGCTTGCCAAGCATGTGCAGGTCCAGATCCTTACAAAGAAACACCACCCACTAAGAAACATCAGGTGAGCAAAGCAAGGATCAAAGACAGAATCAGGTTCAAAGGTCAAAAGGTCAGGATGGGGTGGTTGGAAATCAAGACAAAGGCTGAGGTCGGGTGAGTGGTAAGACTGATAGTTTGAGAGAAGGTCAGAGGTCAGTGTGGATGCCCTCCTGACTTAGAAGCCCACAGGGGTGCAGGTCAAGTAGATGGAGATCAGAAAAGAGGTGAAGACCAAAGGGGGCTCTGAGGTCAAAGGTCAACAAAGTACCTCTTCTCGCCTGTACTCAGGGCTCAGGAAGGCCTTGTAACGCCTCCTCAGAAATCGGCCCAGTTCCAGCTGCTGGCGGATCCCCTCCTGGGGACAGAGGGGGCCTCAGCAGACCCTCATCGCCTGTCCCCTAGCCCTCTCTCTCACCCCCCTCTCCCTCCTCACCTTAGTCAGTTGGCCTAAGCCTCGAGGCCACAAGGTGGAAGCAGCTTCCTTGTGTGGATCTGTGGGGTAGGAGGCCAGTGGGGCCCGGTCGCCATGTCGGAACACCTGGGGATGTTGCAGAACCAGATCAGGGCTGGATTGGAAGGTAGAGGGTGGGTCAGGTGGGGTTGGGGGGGATTCGCACCAGAGCCACAAATAGCAGGGGCCCCTCCGGCAGGGCCTGGGGCAGCAACAGCAGCAGCAGCAGCAGCAAGGGTCCAACAGTGTGGCCCTGAGACCCGGGCTCAGCCATTTCCACAGAGAGCAGACGCTGAGCTCAGCCTCCGTCTGTGCTGTGGCCTCACCTGCTCATTAGCCTCAGACTCAGCCCCTTGCAAGCCCTGCAGGCCCCAGCATGCTCCCCAGCACTGAGGAGGCCTGGGATTAACCTAGTCCATCTTCACAGACCCCCCAGGAGATGTCCATTGGGCCACCAGCATCTATACTGTCCTGACAGGGAAAGTGAGGCGCAACAGGATTACTGACTTTCCTGAGAAAACATCTAGGAAGTGGCAAAGCCGAGAGGTAGTTACAGGGTTACCCCCTGCCTAATCCCCAGGCTTCTCCATGTTTCCTGTTTTTCCTAAAATAGGATTCATGGATTCTCTGAGGCCTCCTTCGACTTCTTGAAGATTTCGCTTTCTTTCTACACTACATACACCTGGTTAAAGCCAACTGGGTCCTGTAGCAAAATACCCAAGCCAGAAGTCAGACCAGGTTCAATGGTCTCTCCATTACAAGGTGTGTAGTATTAGGCAAGTTACTGGAACTCGGACGAGTTCAAAGTGCATTAAGCACTTAAGACAACCTGTTTGCAGAGGGGGACTGTTATGAAGTTGTATTGATGATCATATAATACGTGACCCTAAAATGTAGTGATTTATGTGTGTGGAGGCCAGATGTCAGTATCTTTTTCCAACAGTCTATTTTGAGACAGGGTCTCTCACTTAACTTGGAGCTTACTGATTCAGAATAGACCAAGCTCCCGGAATCCTCCTGTCTCAACTTCAACAAGCTCTCAGGTTGCGATTACAAGCGGCCATGCCAAGACCTTTCACACGGGTGTTGGGGAGCTGAATTCAGTCCCCAACTTACTTGTGGGGCGAACAAGGCAATGAGCCACCTCCCTAGCTGCAAGCTAAACATCGTAAGACAGTCGTCATTGTTCATGGGCTTTAAGAGTAGGGAGGGCTTAGCTTCGGAGCGAATCTAGCTGTTTGCCTCTTGAGATTTTTTTTTTTTTTTTTTGAAGTGGTGATTTGAGACAAGATCCCACCATGTAGCCCTAGCTGTCCTAGAACTCACTATGTAGACCAGGATGCCCTCAAATTCACAGAGTGAATTCACAGCCTCTCAAGTGCTGGGGTTAAAGGTATGCTTCAGGGCGTCCAGCCATGATTTTATTTTTATTTTATGTGTTTGTATGTATGTGCATGGAGTGTCCGTGGAGAGCAGAAGAGGGCGCTGGATCCTCTAGAACTGGTGCTATAGATGGTGGTAAGCCACTGTATGAGTTCTGGAAACAGCCTGGGTCCTCAGGAAAGGCAGCCAAAAACAGCTGGGTCTTGTTTAATACTACTAGCACTTAAACACATGCGGAGCAAGTGCTACAACACCCATTCCCCTCCTTAAAGGTTGTAGACAGAATTGAACTACATTGCCCAGGCTAGCCTTGAACTCACTCTGTAGCCTGGGCTGGCGAGAACTCCCAACACTCCAACTTCAGTTTCCCAAATGCTCAGATAACAGCCGTGTACTACCATGGCTGCAAAGACTCTGCTAATTCCAACCAGACCTGCCTTTAATTCTAACACTCAGGAGACAGAGACTAGGTGGATCTCTGAGTACAGGGCCAGTTTGGGGTGTGGACAGCCAGGGTTACATAGTGTAAGACCTGTCTCACAAAAAAAAAAAAAAAATCTGTTAATCACAAAGAACGAAATGGAGTGGGGACCAAATCCTGCATCCCTTAGCCCCCAGATGGTAGCATACTCGTCTCCTGGGATCTTCTCTCCCTGCTGCTGTAACAATTGACCAAGCAGTGGCAGAGGACGCATGACCCCCCAAGCTGCCCTGGAGGTTCCAGGTCCACAGGTTGTGTGACTGGCTGGAAATCAAGATGTCCTCAAGTCACACTTCCACTACCAGCCATAAAGTAGAACCCCATCCCTTCCCGCCTCTTGGAGCTGTTTTCCACAACTCCATTTTCAAAGCCAGCTGTGCCACCTTCCCTCAGTTGTCACATCACAATTGGGTGAAATAATCTTATGTCCCTGCCTCTCTCTTCATGAATATATGTGTGTTCTATTTTTATTTATTTATTTATTTATTTATTTTACATGAGTACACTGTAGCTGTCTTCAGACACACCAGAAGAGGGCATCAGATCCCATTACAGATGGTTGTGAGCCACCATACTGAGATTTGAACTCAGGACCTCTGGAAGAGCAGTCAGTGCTCTCAACTACTGAGCCATCTCTCCAGCCCTGTGTGCTTATTCTTTTTCTTCATGAAAAAAAAAATGTATTACACTTGTGACGTGGGGGCACCCAGATGCCACAGTGCACATGCAGAGGTCAGAGGAGAACTTGTCGGTTCTGTGCCTCTACCATGCGAGTCCGGCGACATAGACACAGGTTATGAGGCTTGTCAACAGGCTACCCACTGAACTCTCTCAACAGCCCTTCATCTTTATTCTATTTATTGTTTTATTCACTTTGTAACAGGATCCCATTGTCTCAGGCTGCCTTTGAACTCTCTATGCACTCTGTAGCTGAAGATGACTTTGAACTCCAATCCAGAAAGAACAGCAGTGTTGCTAACCCAAGAAATTACTCCATGTCCAGCATGGTGAACCAGTTAGTTTATTGGGGTCACTCACGGGATTGTGACTCAAAAGCAGCTGCTGCACCGGAAAGTTCTAGACAGATGATTCAAGGAAGATAGATGTGTTGCTGGGATCCTCTGTGCATCTCAAAGGCAGCTCCACTTAAGAATTCTCTCTTGGGTGGAGCGATGGTGGCACACGCCTTTAATCTCACACTTGGGAGGTAGAGGCAGGTGGATTTCTGAGTTAGAGGCCAGCCTCGTCTACAGAGTGAGTTCCAGGATAGCCAGGACTACACAGAGAAACCGTCTCGAAAAAAAAAAAAAAAAAAGAATTATCTCTTGGAGGGTGGAGAGATGGCTCAGAGGTTAAAAGCACCAGCTGCTCTTCCAGAGGTTCTGAGTTCAATTCCCAGCAACCACATGGTGACTCACAACCATCTAAAGAGAAAATCATGAGATCTGGTGCCCTCTTCTGTCCTGCAGGCATACATGCAGACAGAATGCTGTATACATAATAAATTAATATTTTTCTTTAAAAAAGTCTCTCCAGCACCACCTGCTTCTTCTACAATGGGTGAATCTAGAAAAATGTCTTGAGTTTTGTGAGCCTCTGGAGCCCTCTTCCCACCCTGGACTGGAGAAACACCTGCACCACAAACACAAATTTTCCTCTGTGTAGAGGTCAGAGGTCAATGTCAAATGTCTTGTTTGATTGCTTCTCACCTACTCTGATCGTTCTCGCTGAGTTCACTAATTTGGCCAGCAAGCCCCAGGGATTTTTCCTGACTCTACCTCCTGCTGCCGAGGTGGCTGGCACAAGCACCAGGCCTGGCTTTTTATAGGTGTGCTAAGGAATCAAACTCAGGTCCTCATACTTAAGTACTTACCCACTGAGCCATCCCCAAACTCCTTTACTGGGGGTGTTATTAAAAAAAAAATGGCGAAGACATCTTTGTGACTCACCGAAGGTACTCCACTGGCAGGTGTCAGAGCTGGGATTAAGCCCACACAGGCATCACCCCAGGCAGCTTCTCACCATGTGTGTCCTCCTCTCAGTGTCCAGCCTGAAGTAACACTGCAAAGAGCTAGGCCCCTCCGGTGGTGCATGCCTCTGTGCACAGCTGGTACCCACTAGTGGAGGATAGAGGCAGTCCCCCCCCACACACACACACGTGTGTATCTCCCCCACCCCCCTGTACCTCTAACAACCTGGAAAGTCACTTGAAAGGTATTGAGAGGAAAGAGTTAGGAACCTACAAAGAACAACTGGGTGGTCAGAGTCCAAGTGCCTTGCTGTCCCTGCGGCCCAGAGGTCAGAAGCTGCCACCCACCGCCAGCCACCATGCTTCACACCACGATGAACACTCTGCCATCTTCACAAGCTGGGGGCCACATCCTAGGCTAAGTCCTGACTGTTATTTCCCACCCTTGCATCTGGCAGACACAAGGATGCCATTTTGCCTGTACCATGGGCCCCCGTCTTTACACTTCAGTCATTCTCCTGCCTCAAGATACCAGAGCCAATCGGCTCCTCCCCTGCTCACAACTCTCCCGTGGCTCCCCAGCACACTCTAGGGAAGAAAAGAGAACCCAGGGTGGAGATCCAGGTCCATACTCTCCAATCTCATAGGTTTCAATGCTGGATTTAGGTACCACCAGTGACGTTATACACCCACATCCCCTTCCCTCCAATCCCCAGTGTGAATATCTCTCCTACCCAAAATGCCCTTCCCTGGTTACCATGGTCACCATTCTGGTCTCCTCGACAACCCCCTCCCATTCTTAGAGCCTCTTTCCTGTCTGACTCAGAGGTCTGGGTGAGGGAGGTCAAGTGCTGTGTGGCTAGGACCCATGGCTATGAACTTGCAGGAAGTGAGGACAGGTGAAGGGACTGGGGCAGGGGTGGGGAAGGGAGGGGAGGGCGCTGACTCCTGACCTCCTCCCCCAGAATGTGACCTTGGCCATGGCCGTGTTCACCATCCTAGCCTCCATCTACTTCTTCAACAAGGTGAGGGGGAGGCGGGGCGGTGGAAGGGCTCTGTCTCTCCTGTCTCTCTTCCTTTGGCCTCCGGCTCTGAGCAGGCGTGTGTCTACACTACCGTACTTCTGTCTCTGCTCTAGGCTCAGCAGTAAGAAGGCACGGCACCGTAGTCCACCAGCTTGGCCCCCACCTGCTCGGCCATCTCGCTGGCCTCTGAGATCCAATAAATGTAACAGCACCAGACCAAGGCTCCCTGCTCCCTAAGCTCTGCTCCCCACAACCCTGTTCCTCATAGGTCCATGGACTGCACACAACCATGGATCTCGGCAGGAAGGTGAAAAGTAGAGACCTGTCCCCTAGATCTGAGGGAGGAGGCTTGGGACCTGTCCCTCCGAGTCTGAGGGAGGAGGCTGGGCCCTGGACCTCTGAGTCTGTGGGAGGGAGGGTTGGGCTTAGAGTCCTATGTCTGAGGGAGGAGTGCTGGAGCTTGGACCCCTGAGTCTGAGGTAGAAGTGGGTTTTGAAGAATGTGTAGGAATCTTTAAGTCCCATGAGTATTTAAGGGGCATTTCAGCTGTGAGTGCCAGGGCACAGAGAAGAACTTCCGGGGTCCGATTCTCCGTCTGGCACTAAACAGCTTGCTCAGGACTTGAGGCTTGTCTCTCTGAGCACTCCTACCCATCAAAGGTGAAATTTTGTTTAAAAGAAGTCCACACTAAGGACTGCCAGAGATCAAAGGTGTGGGCAGATGTTGTGACTGTGTAAAGAGTCTGAGCAGATGTAACGCCTTCCCTGGCTATCTTTAAAAATGCTAATATTTCTCCCTTTTTTTTTTTTTTTTTTTCTTGTCTTAGCAAACTCCTATTCAACCGCTATCACCTGCCATCAAATCCCTTTCTGATAGAAGTGTGCAGAACCCCAAAATAGAGGGGGATCTGTTAGCAGCGAACTCCATCACCTTCCTGCTTCCTCCAACCTCCCCCCAAGTGAATGCCCTGAGGGACACACCTGCCCAAGAAAATTCATTTGTATGCTCTGGGTCTTCGGGACAAGGACTAGAAATTTCCAATCACGAAAAGATTTGTAAATCCGTTTAGTTCAGATCCGTGCAATTTTAGTGGGTTACAAGCAAATTGAGACCAAACCGAACTAGCGGTCGCGCCCTCTGTTGATCAGAGCCAGTAGCCGCACCCTTTGTCCTCAATGCAAGGACTCCTTGAACGCAAAACCAGAAATAGCCGCATGGTGGCGATGTCAGACTATTTTCTCAGATTCTAAATGGCAACAGGGATTGAATTGGCAGGCGACCGAGCTTCCTGCCTGAGCTCTCTCCCAGGTATTTCCCAAGCATCTACCTCCTGTAAGTAGAGTGGCCTCTCCCTGCACCTCCCTGCACCTCCCTGCACCTCCCTGCACCTCCCTGCACCTCCCTGCCCACAAGGGCCCCCACCAGGCCTCTCCGCTATACCCTTAGCCCCGTAACTCAAAAAAACAAAACAAAACAAAACAAAACAAAACAAAAAACGGTTGAGCAGCCACACCCCAACGGCTTTTCACTGCTGTGCTCCGAGCGGGCAGAAGAGCCCTTTGCAACCTCTATTTTGCAAGTCCTCCATTGAAAGCTTCCGGAGCATTCCTTTCCCATCCCCTCTTAACTCCCCAGGTGGGCTTGGCTGCCAGCGGTTTTTCAACCGCACAGCCAAGTCAACCTTTGCGTCCTCCGCATCGCTCCTTCCCTCAGGGCTTGACCATTTATGAGGTTTCTGAGTCCTCAGGGAGCTATCAACTTGGCATTTTCTCAACCGCAGTGTAGCAGAGATGGATGTGTCTCAGGCCGGCTCTGTGGAGAGCCAGTGAGGGCTTTGTCAATTCCCATCACTGGGCTTGGGGTGGCACGGAGCATCGATTGTGCTCTGAACGTTCCCCAGGGTGCTATGAATGGGCAGCTGGGGTTCTGAGGCCGCTCCTTATCCGGAGGAAGCTGCGAAGCTCGAAGGGGAAACTCGGCCGCCCCGGAAATTCCTTCAGAGACCTCCACTCAGACAGAGATGGGATTTTTTTTTCACTATAACTATGTTTATTTTTTAAAGTAAATATTTGTTGTGTGCCAGGATTATATTATGTGCTTAAAAGATTATAATTTAGTTAAGCGATTTATTTCTGAGTCAGATTAGCTGAAACTCACTATATAAGACCAGACAGGCCTCAAAGTCACAGAACAGAAATCTGCCTGTCCCTACTAGAATAAAGGGGTGAGCCACCACCCCTTGATTTTATTTTACTTTTAAATTGCATGTATGTGGTGTGTGTGTGGTGTGTGTATATGGTGTGTGTGTATGTGGTGTGTGTGTGTGTGTGTGGTGTGTGTGTGGTGTGTGTGTGTGGTGTGTGGTGTGTGTGTGTGGTGTATGTATGTGGTGTGTGTGTATGTGGTGTGTGTGTGTGTGTGGTGTGTGTG
>JADRCD010151320.1:0-16361 GCA_019843815.1 Montemys delectorum
TGGGCTCTTGGGTCCATGAACAGGACAAAATGTATACTGAATTAAGTTTTTCTCCTTGAGGTAAGCTTGTTAGAAAATACACCATATGCTGTCACCTTTTCTACACTGAAAGTAGTCTAATTAGTTACATAAAAATGGCAATGTTAGAATAGATGACAGTTTTTAAACCAAATAACTATGAGACCTGGAAAGCAGGCTCACCAGCTCTTCCTGCCCCTGTGTTCCTGGGCAGAGTCCCTGCTCCCTCTTCTGGGGTTCACCTTTGTTGCTGACATTGGAGGTGACTTTAGGAAGAGTGCAGATTTTGAGAACACAGTCACCCAAAGTCTCTTTGGACTTTGTCCTTTGACAGTTAAATTTCTCCGTGAAAATCCATGAAATCATCCCTGATATCTATTCCTTTGTTTTTTAAAAAAGAAATTAAACTTTAGTTCTTTGCTTACTGTGCTGAGTGAAATAGGATCTTGAACAAACAAGGCTAAACCAATCTTTATAACATGACTTGGTTTTGCAAGGAGAGGTGAAACAATGGTAAAAACAAATAAACTGAATTCTATGAGTGGATGAACATTTGTATGAATTACAGCTCCAGATATTATGCATATATTGGAAGAATAGACTGGATCTATATGGGTTAACTCTGAGAAATGACACTAATTTACTTTTCAGTTTAAAGGAAAACAGCAATGGGATTGGGGTCTGGCTTCGTGGTAAGAGCCCTTGCTCACTCAGAACTGGGAATCAACTCTCAGCACCCACATAGTGGCTTGTAACTGCCTGCAACTCTAGTTCCAGGAGTCTGACACCATCTTCTGGTGATTCCTTCTCACTAGGCAAACACATGGCACCCATACATCCTTATAGGTGAACATTCATACAAATAAAATAAAAATAAATTTTAAAAACTTAAAAAGAAAATAATAAACATATAAACTAGTTCCATCTTGTAAAATGAATTAAAATAAAATGTGCACATCTATTGCTCTTGATTAATATTTAAACATGCTGAAAATCAACACAAGATATTCACTCACTTAACCAAACTCAGATGTTCCCCCCTCGAGCCTCAGCTTCTCTGTAACACTGCATCTGGTGGCACTGCATCTGCACACACCTCTGCTCTACCTGTCTCCCCCTCCCTTGTTCTCTTTTTCCATTGTTCCTATTCTCTCTGGTAGACTATTTTATGGAGTTTTTAAAATCATGAATTGATATATAAGACTTTATGAAATTCATGTTCACAAGGCTCACAAATGTGAAGATTTGTTTATTTCTCTTTCTATATATATAATGACCAGATCAAGGTAAATATCTCACTTCCCCTTTACCAGAACGTGAGCTCCAAAAAGGTAGTGTTTCACCTTTGGTACTGTCAAGTTTAGAACAAGACATGGTAAAAAATATATGCTCTACAATAACTTGTTCAATAAGTACATAAAGGACTTATGCTATTAGAATTGGTTGGTGATAGATACTTAAGGTGAAGTACAGTATGTTTCATATACTTGGTTCTGTTGAACTCTGTGAGATGTGCAAATCACTTTTTAAATACAGGGAACGGGATAGAAATGTATTTAAAAAGCAGTGTAGCTGCTATACTTTCTGGTTCAACTTGATGCTCAATAAATTATTACGACTTTGCTAAACTGCTCCTTGCCTCCCAACTTTTCAATAGGTACACCCTGTTGTATTGCTCAAGAAAAGACTTCTGTATCTCTTGAAATTTAGTACTAATTTACAATGTGTTGTTAACCTTCTTAAGATATTTGTGCTTAGTTTTTTGGCACATTTATTTGCTTTTGTAAAGAGAACAGAAAACAAGGACAAATGGGTATTTGCTTGTTTGTCTTTGAAAAAGTTGAAGAGAAATTTATTCTTCAGGGTAGCAAAGCAATGCAAGAAGTAAACCAGAAGAAAGAAAGTGGGGAGAAGAAGAGAAGGCAGACAGAAGGCAAAGTGACACAAAACTAGGAGAAACCAGAAAACTGAAGAGACGTTGGATATGGGTGTCAAGTGGACACCAAGGGCTGGATCCTAAATCAGTAGGAAAGATGGGGTCAGAAACTCAAGATGGCATATTACCAAGGTCAGGGGATTTAGTGGTCATAAAATGGGAAGAGTTTTGAGCTCTTGATGTCTTCTTAAAATGTTATGCATGTCTGAGAATCGTGGTCTGTTCTCCATATACGAGTGAAGGAATTCAGACTTCCAAAGTTTAACCTTCTAGCTTATTCAGACACATTTCAACATTTCATAAGTAAACATTCATAAATACACATTTCCAACACTAGATACTGTCCTAATTTCCCTTATGGAGCTGTGATAAAACACCCCAAACTGCTTGAGGAGAAAAAGTTTATTTTAGCTTCTCATTCACCATTGAGGGAGATTAGGGTAGGAACTTAAGAAGAAATGGATGCAGAAACCATGGAGGAACACTGCCTACTAGCTTGCTCTCTGGGTTGACTCCTCTTTGTTTTCTTATACATATCAGTGCACTAGCCTAGGCCTGGTGCTGCCCACAGTGGGCCCTCATCAGTCAGCAAAATTCTTTACAGATGTGGCCACAGGCAAATATGATGGAGGAAATTTTTCAACTGAGTGTTTCTTTTCTAAGGTGACTTTCAGTTGGGTCAAGTTGACAGTAGAACTAACCAGCACAGGCATGTATAGGGGAGTAGAACTCACTGCCTCTTTTCCAAACAGAGCATGGAAATATATATATATATATATGTTAAGACAGAGTTCTAAGCCTCTGGGTTACTAAAGATCCAGAAACTCCCATGGGGAGAATATTTGAATATTTGAGTAACTCTGAAGCTTCCATTTTGCCAAGGTTGATGCTACATAAATTAATTTTTTTCTGATAAAAGAACTAAACATGGTCTCAGAGCTTCAACGTACTATGAGATCTAAATGAAATGATCCTGTAGGATTTTTTAGGACAGTATTTCAGAAGCAAGGATTTTAGACTTGAGTCAGCCAGAATGAGTCTCCTTGTGGCACAGAAAGGGCCACACAAGTCTGCATTCCCTTTTACATTTGAGAGAATCAGTGACTGTATCCCCTTGACAGCTGGCATTTCTTACCAACACAGAGTTGGAGCTTTTGTTTTCCATTTCAACTTAACTGTGTTTCTTTGTAAGCCATACGAATGTCAAACTGGAGAGATCAGGTAGCTTAGCAATTAAGTTCTTTAAAGCGTTACCACCAGGCTGAAAGGGAAATGAATGTCGAGATCTGCTGTCTGGGTAATAAATTTGATTAGGAGAAAACGTTCATGGGTGAGAACATTGGGAGAGGAAGTGACAATCTACTGTGGCTGGTGAAGCAAAGCAGAATTTGTGTGCTTAATTGCAAAACAGGGGACTCTTATCAACTGGCAGCAACCCCCTCCCCTGCATGTACCTTTGTTTGTTTTATAAGAAATTATTACAGCAGATGGAAGGTGGTTTGCAAGGCAGAAATGAGAAGCCATGTGAGCCTGTCTCCTGCTGATGTTCTGGGGTGCTACAGCTTGACCTTCAACTTTGCAGTATGTATTTAATAGTTGGCAGCTCCAGGCTTCTGTCTGCATTTCTAAGACCAGTATCTGAAACCACCACTGCGGCACGAAAGTAAGCAATGCATTTGGTGAATAGCCATGGTTCAAAGCCTCCCTGATTCCTTTGTAGCACATTCTCTAGACTTCCCATCACTCTGGCATACTTTCTCCTTCACCCACGCTCATATCCGACCGGTGATTTGATGGCACTTCCACCAAAACCTCCAGTTCTTGTTCCTTTTATTCAAGCATCTCACCTAGTAAGATTGTTATTCCTTTGCAAATTGGGATCTACTTCTTAGAAAACCCAATGCAACAGAACTTGCATTCTTCACTTCTAAAACAGGAAACAGTCCTTTATGCCTTCATTGTAGAGGAGTCATAAAGATGACGTGAGCGGATGTACAAGGAAGGTTGTCAATGCCTGGCAAGTGATGATATAAACAGCAGCTGATGGTCGGACTTGCTTTATTGTACCACATGCAGGCTGAGCTACAACCTTGGTGTTGACTGGAACTCCTGTTCCCAGTGGGCATAGGAGCTGAGGTGGCGTGGTCTGAAACAAAGTCAATTGCCTGTCACATGGGCACACTGTGAGTTACCCAAAGCACAACTAAACTTCTCAGAAGGAAGTTGTTTTTCAGGATAATAAAGAACTGGTCAAGAACGGGTTAAAATCAGTGTTTTTATTAAGCACAGAAGAGGTTTGATTCTCTGGCCCTTTAAACTTTTGGAATCTAGTAAGTGCATCACCTCTCCCACCTCTCCCAGTAACTCTTTCACTTGTGTACTATTTCTACTATCAAGTGACAGGCTGTGTTCCCTGTTAAAAGAATCACTTGGGTGGGGGGGGATCTTCGGAGGAGAGGCTTCCCTGAGCGTGGATGGAGCCTGTGGCAGAGTAGCCCACCTCTGAAGTATTGGTTCTCAGAAATCAGGAACAGCCTCTCACAAACCCTGGCACAGGAGGTGACAACTTTTTTTTTTTTTTTATTAGATTTGTTCCAGACATCTGGGAGCCATATAAATTCCTATTTAACTAAGGAAATACAATGTAACACAAAGGTCTAAGCTGGCTGTAAAGCTCAATTATGCAATGGACACATATCAGTGATTATGACTCTAGACAAACAATCATTTTCAGAAGGTTTACGGACAAAAAGAAAGCATCAGATGCTGGCGAGTTAAGATGATCAAGTTGGTGTGCTGGGGACATGTCAGTCACCTCAGCCATTCTGAAGGAAGAGTTCATATAAAACATCCCAGCTAAGTCTTTAGCATAGTTACACTCTTATTATTTACTTATCCACCACAGTTTTATTTGTAGTAAAGTAAGATGCAACCTAGCTGATATGTCTGTACTCCAGCTTCTCACTGTATCTGAGTAGAGATGGAAAATCAGACTTTAAATCCTTTGCACCATTCTGGATCACCCTGTATCAAGTGGTTCTATTTGTTGTCCAGTGGTTTCTGTTTCTGTGCTCAATTCTTACTATTTAGAAGTTAGGTAAGTCTTCCTATTTGCTTAGGCCTTCAAATCATCGAAATCAGCTCCATCAATCTTCCTTCTCTAACCACTCAGCTTTTCTTTATAGCAGACTGTCTGCACATACAGTTTTCAACAGAAACATTTTTTTTATTCTGTCATTCCATTGAGCTTTTCAAAGCTCTTGCCTTTGACCTTGAGCCAGTCACAATCACTTTTTCTTCATGTGTCTGCTCAGCAAGATTTTAATATAAATGTTCATGCTCCCAGGTGGAGATCAGCCTTTTGCATAACTAACCTAGAACCATCTGGTAGGTGACTTAGCATACAGTCTAAAAGTGTCAAAACATTAAACCCCATTGTATGTCTACAAGGAAAAGACTCACAGGTGCTGGGTCTCAATATTCATTCTTATTTTAATTTGGTTGTTCCAAATAGGAAAGAAATACATTTTCTCCTAAAGGCAGGAGCTTAGAGTTATTGGTTAGGATGCAAGGACTTACAGGAATCTTGGAGGAGAATTTAGTTCAGTCTCATCCATTTGTAAAAATAAAAGTAGCTAGGATGCAAGAAAGACTATCATGTGGGCCTCAGAGCTGGATGACTCTGGTGTGCACATAAATTCAAGGGACACTGTCCCCTTAGCCTGTTTTTTTTATTATATATTTTCATTATTTACATGTCATGATATCTCCTTTCCCAGTTTCCCCTCTGAAAAAATAAAAATATAATAAAAAAATCCAAAAAACAAAAAGAACCTTGTTTCCTCCCTCCTCCTCCTGCTCACCAACTCACCCTCTCCCACTTCCTGGCCATGGCATTCCCCTACACTGGGGCAAAGAACCTTCACAGGGCTAAGGGCCTCTCCTGCCCTTGATGACTGACTAGGCCATCCTCTGCTATACATATGCTGCTGGAGCAATTAGTCCCACTATGTGTATTCTTTGTTGGAGTTTTATTCCCTGGGAGCTCTGAGGGTACTAGTTAGTTCATATTGTTGTTCGTCCTAAGAGGCTGCAAACCTTTCAGCCCCTTAGGTCCTTTCTCTAGCTCCTTCACTGGGGACCCTGTACTCAGTCCAATGGATGGCTGTGAGCCTCTACTTCTGTATTAGTCAGGTATTGTCAGAGCCTCTCAGGAGACAGCTATATCAGGCTCCTGTCAGCCAAAACTTGCTGGCATCCACAATAATTTCTGAATTTGATGATTGAATATGGGAAGGATTCCCAGGTGGAGCAGTATCTGGATTGGATGGGTACTTTGTTCTCTCTTTTAAGAAGGAATGAAGTATCCATACTTTGGTCTTCCTTATTCTTGAGTTTCTTGTGGGTTGTGGATTGTACTTTGTGTATTCTGATCTTCTGGGCTAATAACCACTTATTAGAGAATGCATACTATGTGTGTACTTTTGTGATTGGGTTATCTCACTCAGGATGATATTCTCCAGATCCATCCATTTTCCTAAGAATTTCATATATTCATTGTTTTTAATAGCTGAATAGTACCCCATTGTGTATATGTACCACATTTTCTGTAGTCATTCCTCTGCTGATGACATCTGGATGTTTCCAGCTTCTGGCTATTATAAATAAGGCTGCTATGAACATAGTGGAGCATGTGTCCTTATTACATGTTAGAGCATCTTCTGGGTATATGCTCAGGAGTGGTATAGCTGAGTCCTCTGGTAGTACCATGTACAATTTCCTGAGTAACCACCAAACTAATTTCGAGAGTAATTGTTCTTTCACAACACACAATCAGAGATGGATAGAATTGTCAGGAAACTACAATCTTTTGAGAGGCTTGCCAAGTTTAGATGTCAGTGACCTGCCTGCCTAGGATATGATATGTTCACACAAAAGTATTCTTGAAGTATACCATAAGCTCACAAAGGTGAAGCAAAGACTAAATTCCAGGGCCTAATGACTCTTGATCAGCAGTGTCTTTAATAATATTTCAGTAATACCATTTGTCAATTTATATTTAATCAATACTTATTTTTTATTTTTAATTATGATATTTAACCTCATCTTTTAGGAGTACTTGTATTTTTCTCTGTTTCTGTGTGGTCTTTCTCATAACAGAAACATAATAAGTTTACAAGCTGGAAAGGAGTCAAATCCTATCATGAGGATGCTTGTATTATTGCAAAGGTCACTGTCAATGCATTCAAGCATATCAACTATATTTTCTTTGTCAGACTCAGTCTCAGTCAGGGTTTCTATTCCTGCACAAACATCATGACCATGAAGCAAGTTGGGGAGGAAAGGGTTTATTTAGCTTACTTCCACATTGCTGTTGATCACAAGAGGAAGTCAGGACTGGAACTCAAGCAGGTCAGGAAGCAGGAGCTGATGCAGAGGCCATGGAGGAATGTTCCTTACTGGCTTGCTTCCCCTAGCTTGCTCAGCCTGCTCTCTTAGAACCCAAGACTTCCAGCCCAGGGATGGCACCACCCACAATGAGCCTTCCTACCCTGATCACTAATTGAGAAAATGCCCCACAGCTGGATCTCATGGAGGTGCTTCCCCAACTGAAACTCCCTTCTCTGTGATAACTCGAGCATGTGTCAAGTTGACACACAAAACCAGCCAGTACAACTCTTATGTTTTTATCTTTCATTCATTTAGAGTTGTTTGTGTAGGGTGAGAGATAAGGATCTCCTATCATTATTTTACCTATAGTTAGTCTGTTTTACCAGCACCATTTGCTGAAGATGCCTTTTCCCAATGTGTTAATTTCTTTGCTAAAAAAACAACTGGTTGTACAGAGTATAGGTTTATATGTGATTCCTCAATTCTATTACATTGATCGATGAGACTGTTTTATTGTAAAGATCATTTTGTTCATATTACTATAGCTCTGTACCATTACTTGAAATCAGAAATGGTGATACTCTCAACAACTTTTGTGTAGCAAAAGAGCAACAGTTGTCAACTGTTAGATCATGACCACTTTAAGAGTTGAATGATCCTTTCACAGAGGTTGTATAGCAGATATTTATATTATAATTTACAACAGTTGCAAAATTACAGTTATGAAGTAGCAACAAAATAATTTTATGGTTTTGATTCACCACAACATGAGGAGGAGCTGTTTTCAAGAGTTTCATCATTTTGAGAATCACTGTTATTGAAGGTGTAATTTAATACAGAAAAAGCAATATTTGGCAAGTGTAAGATGTCTTTATATCTTTAAAAAGGATGTAACTCTTTGTAATAAGTTTGAGAATAATATAGGTGCCCACTTTTGCCATTTCCATTCAAACATACTAGAGTTCTTAACAACTACAACAAACGGGGAGAAAAGGATAGATGGCATCTGAAGTGGAAGGGGAAAAGTTAAGCCTTCATTTGCAGGTAGCATATCATCTATCGTTGTACCTATCTATATATCTATGTATCTATGCATCTATGTATGTATGTATGTATGTATGTATGTATGTATGTATAAATCTATCATCTATTTATCATCTATCTATTTTCTACTTATCTTCTATTATATGTCTATTCATATATATACATTTGTATGGATTTCTATATATATACATATATATATACACACACATATGTATGTATATGTTAATCTTAAGAAAAATGCTAATGAATTCAGTAAAGTTTCAGGATACAAAAATCAATTTGTAAAATCTATTTCCATTTCTTTATAGTAACAATGAACTACCCCTCCCCAAATTAATAACACTTCAACTAATAAAATTTACTGAGGAGTAAAGTTAACAAAAGAAGTGAAAGACATAGAAAATCAAAATTAAAAATTAGGAATGAATGAAATTAAAAATGAAGTAGTTGCTGGAAAAGGAGAAAATGGTTATAAACTGCACATCTGACTGAGGGTTATTATCCAAAATGTGAGGGATCATAGAACTCAATAGCAAGAAAATAACCTGATTTGGAAAGAAGGTAAAGGATCTGAATAGACATTTCTCAAAAGAAATTAAAATTGGATATGAAAAGGTTCTCTAGATCACTAGTCATCAAGAAAATGCAAAACAAAACAATAGAGTTATCACCTCATACACTCAGAATGGCTGTAAAATGTCAATGGATCATTATTAGAATAGTGTGGAGAACAAGGAGTCCATTATAAATTGTAGATAACTGTGTAATGTAGTATAGTCCTTGTAGGAATAGTAAATATATACCTCAAAATTAAAATTGGAGCTATAATATAGCAACTCATGTTTTGGTATATATCTGAAGGAAATAAATTTAGGATTTTAAAGCAGTATCTGCATATTCATTGTAGCATTATTTAGAATAAACAAGATGTGGAAAATAGTTTTAAAATCTCTTGACAAATGAATGGATAAAGAAACATGCTAAGTGTTCAATAGGATATAAAAAAAATTTGAAGACACTGAAGAAATATATTAAGAAATTCAGCAGATAGACAGACTGCTTATATTCATGGATTGGAAGAATTAATACTGAAAATAGACTTCCAACCAAAAAGAACTTACCATTTCAGTGTAATACCAATCAAAATGCCAAGTCTATTTTTATAAACATAGAAAAGATAAGTTCAAAATTTATGTGGAGGTACAAAGACAAATTCAAGGAAGGCCAAAATAATCCTGAACCAAGAGTACTGCACCTATACCACCAAACCTGATTTTAAATTATACTGTAGAGGCATAGTAATAAACAAAGCATGGTACTGACACAAAACAGGCATCAAGATAATTAAATAGAGAACAGAGATGTAAATATATACCATCACAGTTATATGATTTTTGACAAAGATGTCAAAATTTACATTAAAGACAGAATCTTCAACAAATGTTGCAAGAAATTTGGATTTCAGCATGCAAAAAATATGGAACTTACTTCTTTTCCTGAATAAACTCTACTGTAAATGGATCAAAGACTTGAACCTAAGCTCCAATATTCTGAAACTACCAGAGAAGTGGTTTTCAACCTTTAGGTCAAGACTCCTTTCAAAAGAGTCACATATCAGATATCCTACATATCAGCTATTTACATTACAATTTATAGCAGTAGCTAAATTAGAGTTATGAAAATAATTTTATGGTTGGAAGTCAATACAACATGAAGAACTGTATTAAAGAGTCACAGCATTGTAAAAGTTGAGAGCAGCTGTGCTAAAGAGCCTGTTCTTTAATTTGAAGGCCCAGGTAAAGACTTTGTGAATGAGACTCCAGTAGCTCAGGAAATAAAACCAACAATCGACTAATGGACCCCATGAAACTAAAATGCTTCTGTATAGCAAAGAATATACACCTGAGTGAAGAGACAGCCCACACAATAAGAGGAAATCTTTGCCAGCTTTGTATATGATACAGATTAGTGTCTAGAATACACAAAGAACTTAAAACAAAACAAACCAGCAAACAACCCATCAAACCATAAAAAAATGGGCACTTTAACAAAAGGACTAGGGAACTGAGCTGAAAGTTTTCAAAAGAAGAAATACAGATTGCGATAAGACACATGAATATGTGTTCTATGTCTTTAGCTATCTAGAAAATGGGATTAAAATTACCTTAAGAGTCCACCTCACCATAGCAAGAATAATCATCATCAGGAATACAAATGACATCCCATGGTTTGGGAAATAGAGCCCTTATATTCTACTGATAGAAGTGTAAATAAGCATCTCTGTGTTGGAAATCAGTCTGGACATTTCTCAAATCACTAGAACTAAAATGATCATATGACCTCATATACCACTCCTAAAGACACAAAGGATTATATCCTATTGCAGAGATAATTGCTCATCCATGTTCATTGCTTCTCTACTTACAATAGCTAAGAAAATGAATCATCCTTGATATCCATCAACTGATAAATGGTTAATGAAAATGTGTTGCATATGCACAATATCAATGAGCTATAAAGAATGAAATTATGAAATTTGTAGGTAAATGAATGGAACTTGAAAAAAGTTCCTGAATAAGATCCTGTAGGCCATAAAAGACAAACATTACATGTTCTCTCTCATACATGGGTCCTGCTTCAGTCTGTTTGCTTTGGATATTTAATCTGGAGTACATGTAGAAGAAGGGAATCCAGAAGTGGGTGATGAGGCAGCTATTCCCTCCTCAAAGAAGAATAATCTAAAACAAGTGAAACAAAATAGAAGAGCAGAAGTGGGTGGAATACTGGGAACCAAAGTTTTAAGAAGGAGTGGAGGAAAGGGAGTGGAAGAAAGGAGGGGTATGGAGAGTAGGGTTAACCGAAACAAGGAATGTATAAAGAAGTCTTACAATTCCCGACTATTTGGTAAGCTAGTTAGTAATATAATTTAAGGGGGAAAAGTGGAGCGTTTGATCAAAGGTATCCTCACAAGGGTGAACAATCCTGTTCCAAGAAAATATGGGTTATTAAATTAAAATCTCAGTGGCAAGTGGAGGTTCCCTCTCTTTGGTAGACCCCAGAGACATCCAAAATAGTACAACCTCTTGGTATTGGTCTTGATTGCCCAATGGAGCTTGATGGTAGAATTCTATTCTTGAAGACATCATACACTTCACAGAACATAAAGAAATTGAGCTTCTTCTGACCATCAAATTCCCTGCTCGATTAGCTTTCATGGTGCTGAAACATAATATGTAGGCTGCCTGGAAACACTGCATGATATAATACTGACCTGCTAAGTAAGATGTATCAATTGGCATGTGGAAAGACTGATTTTGGATCTAACCAACTGCTTTCCTGTTTGGATCTGAGGTGACCTCCATAGGAGGGGGAGCTCATTCATGGTATTGAAAACATGATCAAAACCTAAGGTTTTGAGTCATAAGCCTGAGCAGAGAACCTGCTGTTGTTGTTTTGTTAAATGGTCATGTTGTCAAAGTGGTTTCTGAATATTATGTGCATATTTTTATATTTGTGCTTCCTTCAACCTTAGTCAGAGAGGCTTCTTATTACAGTGAGTAGTGGGTAGTGCAGAGATGCATGACTGACATACTAAAAAATAAATGACGATGAGTGCTTAGAAATGAATAGGACATCTATTTCAACTTTCTTACACACAAGAGTCAGGGAATATTATATGAGAGGGAAAAGAATGTATGAGCCAGGAATAGAGAATAGGGCAGGTGGAGTGCTGCCCTCTGGATACAGCATGATTGTTACATTCAAGAACTTAGGATAGATGTGCATAAGACCTACACAAAAGTTTGCCAGTTCAAAATTCTAGCCTGGAATTTGGACGGTTTCATGAGATCCTATCATGAACTGAGAAACTATTGGCAGTTGATGGCTTCTGGAATAGGAATTATTCTTCACGGATTGGTTACTGGTGGGCTATTCTTATCTCAATGCCTGACTCCATACTCACGCAAACATGAGAAGCAGCAACTCATGATGAGTTATTTTTTTTTAAAGAGAGGACATGATATTGAAAGAGATGTTTTTGGAGGTACAGAGAGAGTTGGAGTGGGGATGAATATGAAGAAAATACTATATATATAATACTATATATATGTGTGTGTGTATATATATATATACATATATATATATAGTATTTTCTTTTTGAGAAAATTAAAAAGAAGTAAAAAACTGAGAATGAAGTCCTATCATTCATAGCAACATAGGTGATGTTAGAAGACACTGGGGGTAAGGGATGTAAGTGAAATAGCAAAACAACAAAAGGCATGCCAGTGCTTATATATGGAATCAAAGCAAATTGTCCATTCTCAAATATAGAATGGACAGTAAGTAGGATGGCCACTGCCTAGGCATAAAGGGTGGAAGAAGTAGGAAGACACTGGCTAAAGGGGCACACTTTGAGTTATATTTGAATAAGTATGGGACATTTAGTGAATGACAAGTTTGCCACACTTAATTATTATGTATTGGAAACTTGGGGAAAGGTGACTATGAGGTAATGGTCATGTCAATTATCTGGGTCCTGGGAATAACCTTTCAGTCACATCAGAAATGCTGCATGGGCAGAGAAATTGACCTAGAACTGAACTACAAAGTTCTTTTCTGCTAACTGCCACTCTGGTGGTTTGAATGAGATCATTCCCCATGGGCTCAGGTGTTGAATAATTGGTTCCCATTTGGTGTGCTGTTTGGGAAGGCTTAGGATGTATGGTCTTGCAAGAGGAAATAAGTCACTGGAGCAGGGTTTGTAGGTTTCAAAAGCAATGTTCTGTTCCCAGTCTGCTGTCTCTGCTTTCTGCTTGTAATTGGAGATATGATCTCTCAGTTTTTCTTGCCATCATGTCTCACTGCCTGCTGCCATGAGGATTCCCACTGGGAAGACTTATCTAGAGGATTCTTATCCCTCGGGATCTATAAACCCAGATACAATCTTCCTTTTATCTGTTACCTTGGTCATAATTATAAGTGTAGAAAAGTAACTAATACAGTGTCTGTAGTGCTTGAAGATGCCATGCATGCTGTTCCTGAAGAAAGGTCATTAGCAGTCCCACCCAGCTGTAGACCTCTTTTCCCACAGTACTGAGCTGGAGGGCAGGATATATCCATTAATGAATTAGTGCCACAGATGTTGCAGCAGTGGCCATCAGTTTCCTGGTTGGCTTGGAGACCCGTCCCACGGTAGAGAATGCATGACTAGTACTGTCACACTGGTCAGAACACCATGGTAGAGAATGCATGACTAGTACTGTCACACTGGTCAGAACACAAGGCTAGGAAATCACAGACTATGGGGGACTATACAAACAGACAAATGGTTAAACTGCTTTGTAAATATTTATGTTTATAACCATAGACTAGTGCAAGTCTCCACCTTGGTCAAAGTAAAGAATCTTAGCTAATCAGAGTTCTGAGATAAACAACCATTGGGGACTGGCCCTAAGTGGTACATCTGTGACACTTTTCCAAGTTGCACGAAATATTTACCATGAAAGAAGTGGTAGAAGAACTATGGGAGCCTGAAGATTGGGAAGGGTATTTTGAGACACCATCTTCCGTACATAATGCATCCATAGTATCATGAACAGACAGCATCTGTGGCCATCTACACAAGATCTGTGTAACAAAAAAGAAATGAAAGATGGAAGGGGAGGTCATGAGAGTAGGAGGGAGACTACTTGGGAAAAGGAGGATCAGTGGGAGGGAATGGGATTGAGAGTGGGTTCTGAAGAAGGAACATGAGCACAGTATGCTGTAGTTAGCTATGACGTTGTCAAAAATAAAATTAAGTTAAAATGCTGTGCTATGCACTTAAATAGGCACTGTTTATAAATTTTGTTATAAAAAAAGAAATGTCAATTTTACAGAAAAAAACTGAGGTGAAGCTTAGATTTCTGCATTACTTTTAATATACACTCTTAAAGACCAATGGGCCGACCTATGTAGTCACTTTCCTGCAGAGAGGCCACCACATTCTGTGCTGCTGCTCTGTTTGTTAAGACCTAGGAGATTAAATGACTCATGCAGTTAGTCTATGTGCTGGCTAGCTTTTATTCCAACTTGACACAAGTTCTTCGGAAGAGGGATCCTCAGTTGAGAAAATGCCTCCCCTAGACTTGCCTGTGGCTGTGGTAAACCTGTGCCCAGCTTACTGTAGGTGGTACCATCCCTGGGCTGGGGGGGTGGTGGTGTCTAAGTGCTATAAGAGAGGAGGCTGAGCTATTCATAGGGAATAAGCCAGTAAGTAACACTTCTCCATGGCTTTTGGATCAGCACCTGCCACTAGGTTACTTCCTTGAGCCTCTGCTCTGGTTCTTCATTGAAGGAGTGTGATCACTTCCACTCCAATTTACTTTTAGTTATGGTATTTTATCATAGCAATAAAAACAACTAAGACAGTCTAGTTAATTGTATTTTGTTTTATGTGATTGAGGAAATAATGTATTGAGTAATTAGCCTTGGAAGTACGATGGAGGACAGGGACAGGGACATGGACAAGTAATCCTTTGTTATTTGGTATTAAATGGGTGGTCTTAAAATTGCTTCAGTGATGTCTGTCTTATACATTTTGTGTGTTTTCCCATAGGATTGAGTCTAATTTTTATATTTATAGCCTAGTTGTCTTATTAAATCATATTAAAATGATTTCATGTAAGTAAAATGGAATAAAATATCTATCAGTTACTAAAGCCCTGTGAAATGTGGCCCTGTGTTCCTGGGTGATGCCTAGAGACTTCCTCATGTAACTTCTACAAATATCCCTGCTGCTGGCGGTTATGGATGAACAGGAGCCACATCATGTCACCGCCAAGAGACACTAGAGTTTGTTTAACCTTATTTATTCTCACTTTATAGATGAAGAGGCTTTGATCTACCTACAAAGGTGAAGAAACATTCCCTAGATCACAAGCTTAGTCAGTCATCAGTTCAGAACTAACATGTACTTTATTCTATACATAAGCAATTCAAGTATTATTTTATATCATTCTTCAATGAAGTCTATGCTCATAAAATAACAACAACAACAACAACAACAACAACAATAATAATAATCAATAAAACTATCCAGTTTTGCTGTTATTTTCCATTGGAAGAATTGAATGTAATAGACTTTCAAATGGTAATTATTTGGAATACGTAAACGAATGAAATAATTATGTGTGGCTTTAGATTTTCTTTACGTTTTCTGTAGAGCTCTAGATACTATAAAGGCAAATGGTGTTCATACGAGTGTCTCCCTGGATCTGACACTGGGTCAAACTCATTTATTATTACATGAATTTTGAGAAGAAAAGTGGTTTATAGCTTATAGTTTATGATGAAAGGTTAAATCTACTGTCCCAAATCCTAGGTTAGGAAAACAAGCTAAAATTCTCTTATAGTAATACTTCCCAAACATTATTTCTTCAGAGATTTTAAACTATTCCCTTGTCATCCTCAATTTCCTTCTGTAATGATCACTTTTATTTCTATCTTTACTCTCCATTTTGAAAATTAAGATGCTAACTTCCAACACAGGTTCTTTTTTTTTTTTTTCTTTTTTTTTTTAGGTTCATTTTTTTTATTAGGTATTTTCTTTATTTACATGTACATTTTCCCTTTCCCATCTTCCCCTCCAAAACAAACAAACAAACAAACAAACAAACAAAAGCAAGAACAAACCCCTTTTGCCTCCCCCCTCCCCATGCCTGCCATCCCACCCTCTCCCACTTATTGGCCCTGGCATTCCCCTACACTGGGGCACAAAACCTTCATAAAGTTGAGGTCCTTTACTCCTATTGATGATCGAATTTGCAATCCTCTACTATATACCTGCTTCCAGTACATTCAATCCCACCCTGTATAGTCCTTGATTGGTGGTTGGGTCCCTGGGAGCACAACCCAGATGTCCCTCAACAGAGGAATGGATACAGAAAGTGTGGTACATCTACACAATGGAGTACTACTCAGCTACTAAAAA
>JADRCD010151326.1:0-11756 GCA_019843815.1 Montemys delectorum
CTCTCTCTCTCTCTCTCTCTCTCTCTCTCTCTCTCTCTCTCTCTCTCACCCCCTCCCCCCAAATGTTGTAGAGAGAACTCTGTGAGGGATGCTACAGTGCTGTGAAAGCTTTCAGTTCTGCTCCTCTGCGGTGTTCTCTATCTTTAGGGTGTCAATTATAGGGTGTTGGTTTTGTTATCAGACAGGCCCTTGTCTCAAAAGCTTGTAAATTTGCCCAGAGCCCCAAGGGCCTTTGATGACTATATGTCTAGACTAAAAGTACTGGGTCACCCTCCTTGCTGCTGCCGCTGTGACAAGCTGGCTCTGAAAGAAAGGCAGCCCACAGGGATCTGGACTAATTCACTGTGGCAATCTCGCAAATGTTGTCAGAAAGGATTTCAGCTTCCACATTGGCTCTGATCCCGAACCAAGGAGGGAAGCCATTGAATGCTCAGGGCAAAAACCTACCGTGGCATCAGACTCCTTCTGTTTCTGACATGGCTTAATTGGAGACTGTCAGCCTCTGACTTCAAATGTCAAGCCCCGGGTCACCTACTGCATCTAGAGGGCAGGAAGTTCCTGGCTCCGGAGGTGGGGTTCGTGTATCTGCCCTGCCAGCTGGGGAAGGAGGAGGATGGGTATTTTGGATCACCTACTGAAGAGAGGGACCAAACATTGTGTCAGGTGGACATGCAATGAGGTATATGAAGATGGCGATGGGTTACACTGAGGTAACAGGAACTTAAGTGACTAGCTTTGAAGGGAGGTGGCTGGGGTCAAGTCCAAACACTACTTAGTGTACAGTGGCGGATTAAATGACTTACACTATAGAATGCTATGTTTCTTTATCTGTGAGGTGAGGACTTAGAATAGCTCTTATGCCCTATGTTTGCTGTGGAGACTTAATAAGGTAAGGAGTACACATCATGGAGCATAATGCTGGCAGCTAGTACGTGCTCAGTAAACGTCTGCTTCTATTCTTAGAGTCAGCAGTCTGGCTTTTGAATTGACTGGCTTCTGTTTGGTTTTGAGTAGAAGACTGTCTTATATGATGCCTGTCCCAGTGGTTGTTCTGGGACTCAAGTGAAAAAAAAAAAAAAAAAATTTGTGGTTTTATTATGAGGACACATCGAAGTGTTTGTGAAATGTATTGCAGAAGTAGATCTGTGTCCTTATTGTGTATATCAGGCAGGGGCCTTCTTCAGTGTCCTACCTAGAAACCCCATTTAAGTTAATTATCTCTTTTAAGACCCAATTTCCAAGCACAAAAGAGAGTGAATTTGTACCCTAAGGAGGATTTCAGGGAATTGTCTGAAATGTCTTTTTTTAAAACCCTAATTTTCCTTAATGTCTTTAAAAAAAAAAAGAACACTTATTTATTTATGGTGGTTGTGGTGTGTGTGTGTGTATGAGAGAGAGAGAGAGAGAGAGAGAGAGAGAGAGAGAGAGAGAGAGAGAGAGAGAGAGAGAGAGCCTTTTTTTCTCCCCTGGGGCTGTTGGTCACCAGCTGAGAGAACAAAACAAGCAAAAATATGTGTATATTTTGGGGCGGAAGGCGGGGTTCAGACAGGTGAGTACCAATGGATTGACTGCCAGGATTAGCTTCATTAAGACAGCTCAACTTTATTTGGATTGAACAAGGGCTATATAGATCTTGAGGAGTGTAGGTAAGTCCAAGGCAGATCTAAGTTACTGACTAGGGCAGAGGCCTAGGAAGGCCTTGTTTACCTAAGGAGAGATTCCAAAAACCTCTAGGGCTGGTTCCTATTGGGATAGAGGAAGTTGAACCTGTAATCTGGCCATAGGCTATCTGACTTTCCTCAGAGTGTTTTCTGGGTTACAGGTAGGGCTGATTGGGCACAACACAGTAACTAATTATCATCCAGCAAGAAGAGCTGGACAGGACTTAAGTGCGCTGAACTAGCAGCGCTTGCAGTAAGTTTTATGCAAGGTCTTCCTCTAGATAAGGTCAGGCACCTGTGCTTAGAGACACTCTCCAGACAAGATCCATGGAGAAGAGGAAGCCCCGCTGAGAAAGGAAGTCCTCCATTTTGCACTGAGCTTGGAAAGTTTATCCAGGTACGGTGTATTGTGACCTTCATAGCAAGCAGGATCTTCCAACATTTAAGTATGTTGGTACATGTATATCATTCATATACATACGGAATTCAAAGGACAGCTTGCAAGGGTCATTCTTTTCCTTCCACCATGTAGTTTCTAAGGAGCAAATTCAAGTACGTGTTCTTGGTGACAAGTGCCTTTATCAGCTGATCCACCTTACTTGATGACAAATGCCTTTAACAACAGCTGATCCACCTTTCTGGCCCTGATGTATCTTTATTTTTGCCTACAATGACTTGGATGCTACATTATTTTCTCAGCTCTGCCCATGTATTTTTTTCCATGTGAAATAGCATTTCTTGCCAGTGAAATCACTGATTAAATTCTTAGATTTGATAGAAAAATGAGCTCCCTCACCTCAATTCAGAATCACTACACAATAAAACTTTCCGTTCTAGGTCAAGTCTCAATCCAGTGTAGGTTTGTCTGACCAGTGAAGAATCTTTGGTCAGAGGAGAAGCAGGACTCTTGAGCTGAGACTTCTTCTGTCCTTTGGCCCTACCATCTATATTAGACCCATAAATCTCCCTTCTATTTTTTGCCTTGGTCTACTTTCTCCTCATTTAACATAAGCCATAGTAGATTAGGGGTTATTCTATTCCAATATGATTTCATCTTAACTAGTTATATCAATGGAAACCCTATATTCAAATAAGGTCACATTCCAAGATCTTGTGGATTAGAATTTGAACATATTTTAAAAATGATTTAGACTTATTTACTTTATGTGTATGAATGCTTTCCCTGCATGTATGTATGTGCACCACATATGTTTCTGATTCCCCATAGAAGTCAGAAGAGAGCTTTAGATCTCTTGGAACTGGAGTTATGGGTGGTTATGAGTTACTGTGTTTGTGCTGGGAATTGAACCTGGGTCTTCTAGAAGAGCCACAAATACTCTTTTTTGTTTTGTTTTGTTTTTTTGTTTTTTTGAGACAGGGTTTCTCTGTGTAGCCCTGGCTGTCCTGGAACTCACTCTGTAGACCAGGCTGGCCTTGAACTCAGAAATCTGCCTGCCTCTGCCTCCCGAGTGCTGAGATTAAAGACCACTGCCCGGCCCACAAATACTCTTAACTACTTAGCCACATCTCCACTCTTCAACATAAATAAGTTTTTAGTTGACATTTGGCCAATAACTCTGACACATGGATTGTATTGAAATAGGGATAGTCTCATTTCAACAGCAATAAGGTAGGGAGAAGAATATTAAATTAGGTGCCATTTGGCTTAGAAAGAATTCACACAAATTGATCAAATGACCTTCCAGTGGCTCTCAACCCGACACGATCCCTTTTAGGGTCCAACAACTCTTTCATATGGGTCATGTATCAGATATCCTGCATATCATATATTTACATTACATATCAGTTATGAAGTAGCAATGAAATAATGTTATGGTCAGAGTCCACCACAACATGAGGAGCTGTAGTAAAGGGGCACAGCATGAGGAAGGTTGAGGCTCACTGACTTAGACAATATCTCTGTTCTGTTTCAATGTCTTCTAATGTTCTTTCTAGCATTACTATCTTCAAATACCCTAAATGCTATCTACCCATCTGGTCTCTCTCTGTCCTATCAGTCATTCATCCCACCACCCATCTATTCTTCAATCCAGCTATTTTCTCATTCAAACGATAAGCATTTGTTGAGCATCTGTATCGTTCCTAGCACAGAGCCAGTTTCTGGGAATACAGTGATGGATGAGACACAGTCTTTCCCCAGGGCATTTACTAGTTTAATGGATGAGACAGACAAGGAGCAGGCATGTAGACTCTACTTTCCCTTCTGCAGAACAACCCTTCAGATAAATGTTTCATTTTAATTTTTTTTATTTTTTAAAGGAAAGCTCATATTTTCCACATTTGCCTTCTAGCTTCTTGTTTTTGAATAAACATTTTCCGACTTTTTTAACTTCTTTCATGGCACTCTCTTTTCCTCCTTCTTCAATTACTTTTTGTGGTATTTTCTACTTGTTCTTTAAACCATAAATAAAGAAGAGCTGTGTAATAATTAGAAAGTAGACTATAGTAGGGTTTTGCTGTTGCTGGGGCCCCACACTGATTTAATCTGGATCAAGATAGGATGTTAAAAATCATGCTGGCATCTGCGATTACATTTAGCTCCCATTTTTGTTTTCAGGTTCCTCAAACACATATACTGAGCTATCATTTATCCTGAACACTGTGTTGGCAAGGTTACCAGATACCTTTTAGCCAAATGCAGAAATCAAGAGAAGGCTCTCCCTCCCACAGTTGACAGCCACGTGCTGGCACTTAGTGAACTTATCTCATTTAGTTGCTACGCAAACACACTAAATCATTCTGTGTTTTGTACTTGGGCTGTTGGAGGTCACAGGACTCATCCAACGTCACTTAGAATAGGAAGGCAGGACTTGTCCCTGGGTCTCTTTGATTCTAAAGCTCTGCCTTATATTTTCCATGCATCAGGATCTCTTTCAAGGCCCTTTCTTCAAAGGAAAGAACAGGGATTATGAGAGATTTTGCATTGGGCTGCTTCTGCATGAGAGTTCCCATTGAGGAAAAATCGGCTGGCAGATCTGGGACGGGCCCCGTGGGGAGTGTACCTTGATGGAGACGTTATAGTCCTGTCTAGGCCTTAGCTTTTCCCTTTCAAGATCTCACTTTTATTATTTTGTCAAGGCAAACAGGCTTTGAAGGATAGAATCTCTCTAACAAAATACAAAAGGGAATGATTTATAAACCACAGCACCAATTTACCATGGGAAATAGAACAGATTTTTAAATCAGGAGCCTTTCTTTAACCAGGCATTCCCTTGTTGTGGGGTCAGTCACTCAGAAGAACAAATAATAATTCAGAAGGTTGCTTGGTGAGCATAGAATTTACAACAAAGAGATTAGGTGTTGCCCAAGGGAAGTCTCCTCAGGCTAATATACCGTGGACTTAATCCTTCTCTGCCCTACAGTTATTTCTGCCTAAATTACTGGAATCCATCTTCCAGAATCACAATGTAATTTTCCTTGGTCACCGCCACACTCAGCCACACCGGCAGTGTGACCTCCCAATTCTCTTTGGGCAATATTTCTCTTTTGGAAGTATCTATTATCTCGCATCCCATGCGACATTGCTTCATGTGGTAACATCCTAAATTATTGTTTGTCTTTATTAGTTCACCCTGTAGGTGGCCTGCTCCTTAATGAGGCTTGGACTTTACCTTCCAACCCTCACAGAGGCCCGAGTCACACTCATCAGAGGACCAGAAAGTTTAGAGTTTTGGCCTCAGCTGGAAGAATGGGCTCTAATCTAAAAGTTCTCAACAAAGTCTCATTCATAAGTCAGTGCTGGTCTCGGTCTCTGAGCTAGGGAACCAGGTCTGAGCGGTCATGCCATCTCTAAAACTAGAAAGATTAATCCAGAAATATGTTCAATTCCAATCTGGATAAATGAGACCTGCAGGTAAACTGAGGAGAGGGACACTTCTTTTTAAAAAATATATCCTCCCCTGTGTGTGTGTGTGTGTGGGGGGGGTGTGTGTGCGCATGTGTGTTGTGTGTATACACACATGTGGAGGCCAGTGGATCATATTGGTGTCTTCCTCAATGTCTTTACATCTTATTTTTTGAAATAGGGTTTTTCACTAAGCCTTGAGCTCACCAATTCAGCTGGACTGGCTGCCCTGCGAGCCCCAGGAATTCTTTCTCTGCCTCTTCAGGATAGTGATTTGAGGCACACACCACCATGCCTTTTACAGGAGTGCTGTCCATAGAACTCACGCCCTCACACTTCTGTGGTAAGCACTTTACCAACTGAGCCATGCACCAAGCCCCCAAACATCTGCTTTTAAGAGGGAGCCATGGAAAGGGTAGAGATGCAAAGGAAGAACATTCGAAGCAGCCATTTGTCCACTGTGAGGCTAGAGTTGCTGGGAAATGGCTGGACTCACTCACTACACCAAGGCCAAAACCCAGCCTACCTTTAGACTTTAACTTATTCAATAAACGAAGTCTTTTGTGGGTCTGATTCAATTTGGTCTCCCAATATAAGTAGATAAAAAATACAAACAAAAGGTTGACTTCTCAAATTAATTTCACACTCACAAGCTACCGGAAAAGTTCTTTAGATAGCCAAATATATCCTTTTTTGATGCTTCTTTCAGTGAGCAAAACTTTTTTCTCTTCCTTTAGCCTTCTTTCACACAGTACATTCTTGTCACGCTTTCCCTTCCCTCTATGCCTCAGAGTTCCCTCCTCCCCTCCCTTCTCCCCTCTCTCCTCTTCCTGCTCCCCTCTTTCCTCTCCTTTGTATCCACTGCTCTTCTGTTTCCCTTCAGAAAAGAGCAGGCCTCATGGGGATGGATAGCAACCAAACATGGCCTAAGAAGATGCGATAAGACTAGGTACAAACCTAAGGCAATCCTGTTGTGCGTTTGGTCCAATGCTGCTTATGTTATGTTAATCTGGATCCCCCAAGTTTCACGAGAATCTGAGAATCTGCATGTCTGCATTGTAAGACCCTGAGGGAACCTCGCGGACAGGACAGTTGGTTTTGATTGGTTAATAAAGTTTCCAGTGGCCAATGGCTGGGCAGTGAGACAGAGGCGGGACTTTTGGGATTCTGGGGCAAGGGACCTATGAGGGAGGGAGGAGGGAGGAGAGAGAAAGGAGGAAAAAGGGAGGAGGGAGGAGGGAGGAGGGAGGAGGGAGATTCACTATGCCCGGAGAGAACCAAAATGCCATGTCTGAGAGGTACGGGACAGAGAACACAGCCGCCATGTAGGAGTTCCATGTAAGAACGCTCGAGAGGGCTACACGACCAGGTCTAAGGCAGCCGAGATGGAATATAGATTTTAGTAAATCATAACTCGGGAATGTTGGAGGGAGTGGATTAGCCACTTGGAGGTTAGGAAGTGGCCCAACCATTGAGCTGCTTTAGATATATAAAAATACAAAGTGTGTGTGCATGTGTCTTTCATTCGGGAACCCAGAACATTGCGGCAGGTATGGAGGAGTGCTGCTGCTGCTGCTGCTGCTGCTGTTGCCCGCGAGGAGATCATTTGAGTAGCTTTAATTGGATGCTGCTACACAATCCAATAGGAGAGAAAGGGTCCCAGGAGAAGGCAAAAGAGTCAGAGACACAGTGAGTGAGATTTGTTTAAAGAGCAGTTAGATGATGGGGCCCTGGTTACCTTTCATTGCAATCAGTACAGTTACCATTAATTCAGTCTTTGCTCCCCGAAATAGCAGTGTGGGCATTTCTCTGAGCTTAAGACGAGGACTGGCCCCCATGCATATCCGTGTATCAGTGAAATGCATCATTCCATAGATCCATCAGTTCACAAGCTCCCAAAATATGATCCTAGACCCCATTCTGACGTTAATAACATCCTCAGCCCAACTAGACACCCACACGCTGTCAAAGCACTGAGGTTTGTAATGAGGTGAAGAGGTCATGCCAGAGTGCATTGACATACTACATCTTTCATAGAAACAGTTATCAACAAGGCTCTACTGAAGTGTCCTCTGTGACCTAATTAATTTATGCTTCTTGTGTTGCTGACTCAGAACACTGGGGATGGAACCCGGGAGCTTGTGGAAGTTAGGCAAGCATTCTTCGCCAAGCTACAACTCAGCTGTTCTCATTTTGCTATAGCTAACTTATCCATTGGCTTTATGATCTTTATGCTACCTCTTGGCTTTTGAAAAATTAATATTTTAAGATGGGATACAAAGCAATGGAGTTAATTATGTTATTTTCGTAATGCCCTATTCTTCATTTTCTCTGCTTTCCTTTATAGACTTCAGTTTGGGTAGCAATGAACAAAGTTCTAAAAAACTCATTCACTCATTGATTGACTATTTGCTGAGTTAATATGTAGAAGTAAATTTGGAATAATTTTGTAAGTTATTAAGATATCTACTTTACTCTTTGTATTTAATAGATCTCAAACTTTCCTCTAATTACCTCCCATTGCTATCAAAACTCTTAACAGAGAGATCTCATATTATAACTTAGTGACAGACTTGAAAGTTCTATAAAAATAAGAAATAGCATCCCAAGAGAGTAAGTGGCAAGAAATAATCAAAACTGTGGCACAAGCAATAAAATAGAAAGAAAGACAGACAGAAGGAAAGAAAGGAAGAGAGAGATCAACAAAAGGAAGGATTGATTCTTTAGAAAAAATCAAGAAGATTAAAAAGCCTTAGCCACATTAACCAAAAGATAAGGGGAGAAGATCCAACTTTTAAGACTTAGAGGTGGGAGGTGTAGAGTAGACATGACAAGAGACACCAAAGAAATTCAGAGATTCATAAGGACAGACTTAAGAATTCACTACTCTACCAAGCTGGAAAACCGAAACTAAGAAATAAATGTAGACAATTAGGTGAATATCTGGACATATATTACCTAATAAAATTAAATCAAGATCAAATAAACAATTTAAACAGACCTATAACTTTTGTAAAGTAGAAGCAGTAATTAAAAGTCTTCCAAACAATGCCCATGGCCAGATGAATCCAATGCATAATTCTACCAGACCTTCATAGAAGAATTAGTACTAACGCTCCTCTAATTATTTTACAAAATAGAAACTGAAGGAACATTTTATTATTCTTATTATTATTACCTTGGTAGCAAAACCATACAAAGACCCAACAAAAAAATTATACATTTTTATGAACCGAGATGCAAACATCAATAATAAATCCTACACTCTTTTATGATAAAAGCCCTGGAAAAATTAGGACTACAGGGGACATGCCTCAACACAATGAAGAAAATTAACAGCAAGCCCACAAATATCAACCTAAAAGGAGAATAACTTAAGCAATTCCACAAAAATCCGAAACAAGGCAAGGTAGTCTATTCTCTCCATACCTGTTCAGTGTAGCACTTAAATTCATATCCAGAGCAAGAGGACAGCTGAATGATATCAAAAGGCCACAAATAGGAAAGGAAGAAGTCAAGGTATCTCCATTTGCAAATGTATATATATTTACATAAAACACCCCAAAGAGCTTCTACATTTGATAAACACTTTGAACAAAGAAGCAGGACAAAAACTAACTCACAAAATCAGTAGCCATTCTCTATGCAACGACAAACATATGGAGAAATAAATCAGTTAAGCCACGCTTTTTACAGTATTTTCAAAAAACACCAAATATCTTGGGATAACTCTGAGAAAGCAGGCAAGAGACTTGTATAATAAAAATTTTAACACACTGAAGAAAAAAATTGAAGGAGACATCAGAGATGGAAAGATCTCCCATGATTATGGATTAGTTGGCTTAATATACTTAAAATAGCCATCCTACCAAAAGCAATTTACAGACTCAATGCAATCACTTTTACAGTTCCAACAAAAATTACAGAAATTGAAAAAAATCAAATTTTAACTTCATATAAAAACAAACAACCAAAACAAACTCCCAGGGTTAGCCAAAACAATCTTTAGTAATAAAAGACCTGAGGGAGATATCACCATTCCAGATTCTATAAAAACAGCATAATATTGACATAAAGACAGTTAAATCAATCAATGGAATCAAAATGGAAGAGCCAGGCATAATTCTACACACCTATAGATACCTGATTTTTGAGAAAGAAGCCAAAAAAAAAAAATACACAATGGTGAGAAGACAACATTTTCAAAAAATGGTGCTGATAAAACTTGTGGTCTGCATGTAGAAGAGAGCAAACAGATTTATATCTATCACCTTGAACAAAACTCAACTCCAAATGGATCAAAAACCTCAAAATAGGACCAGATAGCTTGAATCTGAGACAAGAGAAAGTGACAAATAGGCTTAAACTCAGTGTCAGAGGCAAGAACTTACTGAACAACTCATTGATAGAACAATCATTAGGACCGACAATTACTAAATGGGACCTGATGAGATTGAAAAGCTTCTGTATGGCAAAAGACACCATCATTTAGGCTAAAGTATAGCCTACAGAACGGAGAAGTTCTTTACCAATTATATATATCATGGAGGGTTAATGTCTAGAGTATATTAATAACTAAAAGCATCGAACATGAAGGAGACAAAAGAGAAAACACAAATGCTTAAGAAATATTTCAAGAAATGGTCAACATCCTTAGCCACCAGGGAAATAAGAATTAAAACGGCTTTGAGATTTCATCCTACTAGAGTTAGTATGGCCAAAATAAAATGACAGTACATGCTGGTGAGGATGTGGAGCAAAGGGACACTCCTCCACTGCTGGTGGGAGTGCAAACTTGTACAGCCACTAAGGAAATAAGTGCAGAGTTTCCTGAGGAGGCTGGAAATTGATCTATCTCAAGAGTCAGCTGTTTCACTCTTGAGCATATACACAAGGAACTCTACATTCTACTACAGAGACACTTGATTATTTATGTGCATCGCTTCCCTATCCATAAGAGGTCATTTCCAATTTCTGGCTATTATGAATAGGGAAGCAATAATGTGATAAATGAATAATGAAAATGTTGCACATATAAACAATAAAATATTATTCATCTGTTAAGAAAAATGAAATTATGAAGTTCACAGAAAAATGTCTGTAGATAAAAATATCATCCTGATTGAGGTAACCCAGACTCAAAAGAAGACTGTATGTTTTCTCTTATATGTGGATGTAAGCTTTCGATCCATCAATATACATGGAACACTCTAAATAATTATAGAGATACAAAGTAAGGGTCCAAGAGAGGGCAGAGGATATGATAGCAGGGGATGGCCAAGTCGGTCATCAATGGGAGGAGAGGACCTTGGCCCTGTGAAGGTTCTATGCCCCAGTGTAGGGGGATGCCAGGGCCAGGAAGCAGGAGAGGGTGGGGTGGTGAGCAGGGAGAGGGGGGAGGGAACAAGGGTTTGTTCTTGTTGTTGTTTTTTGGTTTTTGGTTTTTTTTTGGAGGGGAAACTGGGAAAGGAGATATTGTATGACGTGTAAATGAATAAAATATCTAATAAAAAAAGAGAGGGCAGAGGACCTCTGAAGGCAAGGAAATTAAATATATTGTTATGCACAGACAAAGCAGGAAACTAGATCAGGCAGATTAAATAGGGAGGGATGTGGGAGAGAAGAATAAAGAAGGAATAGAGATGGACAACTAACACTAAAGATCATTTGAAAAACCATATGGAAACCCACTACTGTAGAAACTTCCTAAATATATACCTATATGAAAAAAATCTAAATTGTGTCACCAAATAATTGGGGAGAAAATGCACCCCCCAAATAGACATCTTATATCATCAGATAAAATCTCAAGTCCCAGGAACGGGAAAAATCTTGTTGAGTCATTAGCCAAAGGAGCCCCATTGTAAACCACAAATCCCACAGACTATTTCCAAGGCTACTAATTATTCCACAACCTGATGGTAAGGCTCTATTGCTGAGGAAAACACTTATATATGTAATCGAATGTGGAGAAGTTGAGCTATTGCCTCATTAGACACATCATTCCTATTGACTAATAATATTCATGATACTGAAAAGTACTCTAAAGCTACCAGAAAACAAAGGTAATTATCAATATCTCACAGCTACAAAACCTGTGATCTACAACAGTGACCTGCCTGTAAGATATACTGCTACAATATTGGCACAAATGTAGTGGGAGTAACCAATCACTTCCTGATCAGATTTAAGAACCACTCTATGGGATGGAACCCAGAGTGACACTGCTT